>CAUYON010054945.1:0-14177 GCA_963573935.1 Arctocebus calabarensis
AGAAGTCTGTGGGTAGAAAATGATTTGAAACTTAGCACAGGAATTGGGTCCTTGCAGTTTTTGGCTCAGGCCAGTTGTTTGCTCCCTACTTAAGGAAGAACCAACCAGATTCTTTCAAGCTACATTTTTTTCATGACCTTGCTTGAAAGGTGGTCTGTTTGTGTCTACAGAAGGGTGTCTGTGATAAGACTGATTTCTGAACTCACTCAGGCCTAGAAAATGGGGGTCCCTGTCCAGGCCCAAGTGAGGGAACACTGTTTCAGCCTAAGGGGGCCTCTTTGTAGCAGGTCCAACCTCTCACTTTCACTCAGCATGACTTTCATGGTATGATAGTTCCTCCCCTGAGACAAATCTCTGGGGTTTCTGGCTATTCTCTTAATTTAAAATTGGGTACTGTTTTTTCTTAATGTTTTGTGATCTGTGCTTCCATTTAATTTTCTTGTTGATAAAATTAGGATAGTATTTTAAGTGTGATAATGTTTGTAAAATGCTTAGCAGTTATAAAATACTTTATACATATGTTGTCTGTGACTATTGTTATTGTATCAGAGATTGAAAGATCCTTAAGTTTACATGGATATGAGTTGGGCAAAACAAAGGATGAGGTTAAAATAAAGAAACTCCTGGGTGGAGTCTATTAAGCCACTTTCCATGTAAAAGCTAGGACTCTGCCCAGGAATCTGGCATGGAATTTAAGAATAGAACACAAGAGGATGTTCTGAATCATCTGGCATGTGCAGAGCAAATGATGGTGGAACTAAAAGTTATTATCAGACAGAAAGATGTGTAACTGCAGCAAAAGGATCAGGTGTTACAGGTACTATTGTTTTTTGTCATTGCACAGCATTTGATAAAGGACAGATGCATTGTTCACTTAGATTTTTCTCTCCACTTAGAATATTAGAGATTCCGGTTCCTATTTTTCTAATACTATATTGTTATGTCTACTGAACATAAATATTGTTATATGCCAGGTAAGTGATGAATAAACATTTATATATTGACCATCCATTGTAGAAAGAAAGAAAACCTGAGAAAAAAAAAGAAAAACCTAGGATTGCATGTGAAGGCTGAAGTAACTCTATTGAATAAAGACATAGGAGAACTGAAGACACAAGCCAGAACTCTTCCAGGTTTGGTGACTTACTGGATAGACTGTATATTTTCTCAGTCAAAAATGCCTCCCAATATAGCAGAATAGGAAAATGGATCTGCATTAATCACAAATATTTGAGATGGTAAAATTATACAATAGTAAATTCTGTCCTTTCTTAGAGAGCTTGTTGTCCAGCTGGATCGCAGTTCTACACACAGGGAAAAGAAAAATGCTATAGAAAATGGACATGAAATGTCTCCCTGTGATGCAGACTTTAAGAGAATCAGAAAAAATTAACAAAAGGGGATAAGTACTGACAGGAAACATTTAGAGAGGAGAGATACCTGTCTTGTGGGGGAGTTTAATCATTTATTATAAGATTACACATACTCTAAGGTTTATTCCAGCTCTGAAATCCTTCAATTAATTGCCCTATACAGAATATTCTATGTCCTCTGTAGCCACATTGTGGCAGATTAAAGTTTCATGGGTTCTTATGTGAATGAGCTAGATTACCTTGGACTCTCTGTTGGGAAGGCTCTCTAGGTTCATGATCACTCCAATAAAATAGTTTAAGGTTGGAGGCACAAAGGGGAATAAGGCAAATATTTCTTATTGAGGAAAAGAGCATTGTTCCAATACTTATTTTCCTTATGTTTCCACTATGGTTAAAGCCCACATAGTCATATTTAGCCACCTATTTAGAGAAGCAGAGACTTTGGTCTTGTGGAGAGTTTGGTATATGGAAGCCGGCATATCACACGTGTACCTTATAGTTACAGAGTGAGCCCAGATTTCATTCTGCATAAAAGATCTTTTTATTTTCTCAATTTACCCTTTGACCTACTAGTATTCTTAGTCTCAACTTGCTTAGTTCTTGGGAAATACGTTTTAAACATTTAAGTAGGCACAAGTCTTAGGATCACAAGCTAGAGCTTTCCACTACCCTGGTTATTTTGTTGTTGTTAGTGTTTGGTTTTTGTTTTTTTCTTAGATGATAACCTTATTGAACTTTACAAAGGACATTTGGAAAGCTTTCTCAAATGATTTCTTCATCTTGATTCTTCTTTCCTTCCTTTTTGGTTTTGTCCCTGACAATTCTCTTCCCCTGTTGTGTCAGCACCAGCCTCTCTCCCTATGTTGCTTTATAACTTCCAACTTCCTCATCATTATTTTAGTAGGGTTTTAAATTATCCTTTTTATACTGTTCTTTTTACTTTAATTTATAGCTCTGAGAACTTAAGCAAATATGTATCTTATAGCTCATTTCCTTCCTCTGTTAAATTAATGATTTCTAAATTCCAAATATTAGTTATAGCTTCACTTTATCTATGATGTATCCAAAACAAAGCTAGGTATTCTGTGGAAAATGCAATTGAAGAAATGATAGTGATCCTCATATGTTTGACTATTGTGTGAACTTCCTCTAAACAGGACAAGGTTATTTGGGAAGTAAATTCCATAGAATCTCAGCTGAGAATCTCTAGTCTTAGGACTTTTTATAAAAAGAGATTTCTGTGGATGGCGCCTGTGGCTCAAGGAGTAAGGTTCCAGCCCCATATACTGGAGGTTGTGGGTTCAAACCTGGCCCCGGCCAAAACCTGCAAAAAAAAAAAAAAAGGTGTGTGTGTGTGATTAGCAGCTATAGTTTCCTGATCTCTGGACTTGGTACTTCAATACTCTTTGTTTTTCAATAAAGGCTTAGTGCTGCATGGCACTGATTGGTTTTCCCCTCAGACAAAAAGCCATCGAAATGGGAAACTTAGCATGATTTTTCCCAAGAGTTAATTCCCAGGATTTTCCTGATTTGGGTTTCAATCCAATCTTTTCTTTTTCTTTCTTTCTCTCTCTCTCTCTTCTCTCTCTCTTTGAGACAGAGTGTCACCATGTCACCCTTGGTAGAGTGCTATGGCATCACAGCTCACAGCAACCTCATACTCTTGGGCTTAAGAGATTCTCTTGCCTCAGCCTCCCAAGTAGCTGGAATACAGGTGCCTGCCACAACGTCCGGCTATTTTTGTTTGTTTGATTCAGTTTTCCTTGTTGTTTAGCAGGGACAGGGCCAGGCCTAGGCCAGCTTTGGTGTATGTAGCTGCCCCCTAACAACCGTGCTACGAGTGCTGAGGCCCAATCTTTTCATATAGCTTTTTTCCTGTATTATCCAGAATTAATAGCTGTTGTCTGTCAGAGGCTTGTTCTAATGGGAGCTGCTTGTCTATACTGTAACTAGAAAAGCCAAAGATTCCTTACTCTTGGCTAGGTCAGAAGTTTTTCTTACTTTCCCCAATTTAATAAAACTATAATTAGTTGCCCCTTTCATTGACTCATACCTATAATCCTAGCACTCTGGAAGTCTGAGAAGGGTGGATTGCTTGAGCTCAAGTGTTCAAGACCAGCCTGAGCAAGAGTGAGACCCTGTGTCTACCAAAAGTTTGAAAACTGAGGCTGGGCACTCACTTCAGCCCCAAGTTGGAGGTTATTGTGAGTTATAATGACCCCATGGCACTCTTTCCAGGATGACCTCTTGTGACTACCTAAAAATATATATATATACTGGCTCAGCACTCATAGCATAGTGGTTACAGTGCCAGCCACATACATCAGGGCTGGCAAGTTCAATCCAAGCCTGGGCCAGCTAAACAACAATGAAAACCACTACAAAAAGTAGCCGGATGTTGGGCGTGGGTGCCTGTAGTCCCAGCTACTTGGGTGGCTGAGACAAGAGAATCACTTGCTTAAGCCCAAGAGTTTGAGGTTGCTGTGAGCTGTGATGCCATAGCACTCTACCAAGGGCAACATAGTGAGACTCTGTCTCAAAAAAACTATAATTAAATGGCTATACAGGGTAAAATAGAGCAAAAGATCAAATATGTATTAATGTAATTCTTAAAAAGAAATGACTTTAACTTCTGAATTTTCTTCATGAAGGGTTCTACAGAGGAAGAGATGGAAATAAAAATTAAACTCCAGGAGAAGAAAGAAAAAGTAACCCTTTGGAACCCCAACTTACACAGGCACAGGCAGAACAAGCTGCTCAGGTAAGGGTGTAAGGTACATTAGGTTAACAAATCACTAAAGTCCAATGAATTATTAAAATGACAAATATATTTTTCTAGATTCCCAGTAGATACTGATCTATGTATCAGTTTCCTTCTACTTTTCTTTCCTCTCTCATTTATTTTCTCCCTCCCTTTCTACCTTCCTCTTCCCTCCTTCCTTTCTGTCTTGTAATTTTAGTAGCAATGCATTGGTGTTTGTAATTTTTGGTTCATATTTGTAGGTACTCCACTATGCTCTTCTTTTTTTCCTTATTCATGGGGATTCATTGAGGGTTCAAGAAATCAGGTTACACTGATTGCATTTGTTAGGTAAAGTCCCTCTTACAATTGTGTCTTGCCCCAAAAATGTGTGTCCCACACCGAGACCCCACCTCTCTCCCTCCTTCCCCCTCTCTGCTCTTCTTTTCCTTTTCCTTCTTTCTCTCTCTGCCATCCCCTTCCCCACCCCCCGCCATGTCATTGTCATTAATTGTCATATCAAAATTGAAGACATAGGATTCTTGATTCTCTATTCTTGTGATTCTTTACTAAGAATAATGTGTTCCATTTCCATCCAGGTTAATACAAAGGATGTAAAGTCTCCATTTTTTTTAATGACTGAATAGTGTGCCATGGTATACATATACCACAGCTTGTTAACCCATTCCTGGGTTGGTGGGCATTTGGGCTGTATCCACATTTTGGTAATTGCAAATTGAGCTGCAACAAACAGTCTAGTGAAAGTGTCCTTTTGATAAAAGGGTACTTTTTCTTCTGGGTAAATACCCAGTAATGGGATTGCAGGATCATATGGAAAGTGTAGCTTGAGTTCTTTGAAGTCTCTCCATACATCCTTCTAAAAAGGTTGTATTAGTTTGTAGTCCTGCCAGCAGTGTAAGAGTGTTCCCTTCTCTGCACATCCATGCCAGCATCTGCAGTTTTGAGATTTTGTAATGTGGCCCATTCTCGCTGGAGTTAGATGGTATCTCAGGGTGGTTTTGATTTGCATTTCTCTAATAATTAGGAATGATAAGCATTTTTTCATATGTTTGTTAGCCATTCGTCTGTCTACTTTAGAGAAGGTTCTATTCATCACTCTTGACATGGACAAATGTGATTGTTGGCTCTTTTCATGTGGATTAATTTTAGTCTCTATAGATCCTAGAAATCAATTTTTTTGTCTGATTCAAAATATATAAAAATCCTTTCCCATTGTGTAGGTTGTCTATTGCTTCAGCTGTTGTTTTAGCTGTACAGAGCTTTTCAGTTTAATTAAGTTCCATTTGTTTATTTTAGTTGTTGCAATTGTCATGGAAGTCTTCTTCATGAAGTCTTTCCCGAGGCTGATATGTTCCAGTGTTTTTCCTATGCTTTTTTTGAGGATTTTTATTGTTTCATGCCTTACATTTAAGTCCTTGATCCATCTTGAATCAATTTTTGTTAGTGGAGAAAGGTGTGGGTCCAGTTCAGTCTTGCACATGTGGATATCCAATTCTCCCAGCACTATTTATTGAATAGGTAGTCTTTCCCCCCAGTGTATGTTCTTATTTGGTTTATTGAAGAGTAGGTGGTTGTAAGATGTTAGTTACATTTTCTGGTTTTCTATTTGATTCCAAATGTCTGTCTCTATTTTTGTGCCAGTAACCTGCTGTCTTGATCTCTATGGCCTTGTAGTACGTCCTAAAATGTGGTATGCTGATGCCCCTGGCTTTGTTTTTATTATTAAGAACTGCCTTAGCAATACAGGGTTTTTTCTGGTTCCATACAAAATGAAGAATCATTTTTTCCAAGTCTTGAAAGTACAATGTTGCTATTTTAATATGGATGGTATTGAATCGGTATATTGCTTTGGGAAGTATAGACATTTTAACACTGTTGATTCTTCCTAGCCATGAGCATGGTATGTTCTTTTTTCCTTTCATAGGGTTTCATAATTTTCCTTATAGAGGTCCTTCACCCCTTTTGTTAGGTCTATTCCTAAGTATTTCATTTTCTTTGAAGCTATGATGAAGGCAGTTGTGTCCTTAATTAGCCTCTCATCTTGGCTGTTTTTGGCATTTACAAAGGCTACTGACTTGTGGACATTAATTTTATATCCTGAGACACTGTATTTTTTGATGACTTCCAGAAGTCTTGTGGTTGAGTCTCTGGGGTTCTTTAGATTATATCATCAGTAAAGAGGGAGTGTTTCATTTCCTCTGCTCCCATTTGGATGCCATTTCCTTGTTTTGCTGAATTGTATAGGCTACAACTTCCAGCACTATGTTGAATAGTAATGGTGACACAGGACAATCTTGTCTCATTCCAGTTCTAAGTGGAAAACCTTTCAGTTTTACTCCATTTGGTAAAAATTAGCTGTGAGTTTTTCATAGATAGCTTTGATCAATTTAAGAACTGTGCCACCTATGCCTAAACTCTTCAATGTTCTAACTAGAAAAGGATGCTGAACTTTTTATTTATTTAATTTTTTTTTTTTTTTTTGCAGAGATAGTATCTCACTTTATCACCCTCAGTAGAGTACCATGGGGTCACACAGCTCACAGCAACCTCCAACTCCTGGGCTTAGATGATTTCTCTTGCCTCAGCCTACTGAGTACCTGTGACTATAGTCGCCTGCCATAATGCCCAGCTATTTTTTTTTGTTGCAGTTTGGCTGGGGCTGAGTTCAAACCCACCACCCTCAGTATATGGGGCTGGCACCCCACCCATTTACCCACAGATGCTGTCCAGGATGCTGGATTTTATCAAATGCTTTTTCTGCATCTAATGAGAGGATCATATGGTCCTTGTTTTTGCTTCTGTTAATACAGTGAATAATGTTTATGGACTTGCATATGTTAAACCAGCCTTGCATCCCTGGGATGAAACCTACTTGATCATTATGTGACTTTTTTGATGATAAGCTATAATGTATTGCCTAGGATTTTGTTGAGAATTTTTGCATCTATATTCATTAGGGTAATTCGTCTGAAGTTCTCCTTGGTAGTTGGGTCTTTTCCTGGTTTCAGTATCAGGGTGATGTTTGCCTCATAGAACATGTTGGGGAAGATTCTTTCCTCTTCACTTTTTTGGAATAATTTCTGCACTATGGGAATAAGTTCTTCTTTGAAGGTTTGATAGAATTCTGGTGTGGGCTTGGCGCCTATGGCTCAACAGGCTAAGGCACCAGCCACATACACCTGAGCTGGAGGGTTCGAATCCAGCCCGGGCCCGCCAAACAACAATGACGGCTGCAACCAAAAAATGACCAGGCATTGTGGTGGGTACCTGTAGTCCCAGCGACGTGGGAGGAGGAGGCAAGAGACTCGCTTGAGCCAGGAACTGGAAGTTGCCATGAGCTGTGATGCCACAGCACTCTATCCAGGATGACAGCTTGAGTCTCTGTCGCAAAAAAAAAAAAGAATTCTGGCTTTTTTCGCAACAGATTTGCCACCAGAACACAGGTGTTGTGAAAACTGCCCATACAGTCCAAAATGGGGAAGGAAAAGACTCATATCAACATCATTGTCATTGGACACGTAGATTCGGGCAAGTCCACCACTACTGACCATCTGATCTACAAATGTGGTGGTACTGACGAGAGAACCATTGAAAAACTTGAGAAGGAGGCTGCTGAGATGGGAAAGGGCTCCTTCAAGTATGCCTGGGTCTTGGATAAACTGAAGGCTGAGCGTAAACGTGGTATCACCATTAATATCTCCCTGTGGAAATTCGAGACCAGCAAATACTACATGACTATCATTGATGCCCCGGGACACAGAGACTTTATCAAAAACATGATTACAGGCACATCTCAGGCTGACTGTGCTGTCCTGATTGTTGCTGCTGGCATTGGTGAATTTGAAGCTGGTATCTCAAAGAATGGGCAGACCTGTGAGCATGCCCTTCTGGCTTACACACTGGGTGTGAAACAACTAATTGTTGGTGTTAACAAGATGGATTCCACTGAGCCACCCTACAGCCAGAAGAGATACAAAGAACTTGTTAAAGAAGTCAGCACTTACATTAAGAAAATTGGCTACAACCCTGACACAGTAGCGTTTGTGCCAATTTCTGGTTGGAATGGTGACAACATGTTGGAGCCAAGTGCAAACATGCCTTGGCTCAAGGGATGGAAAGTCACCCGGAAGGATGGCAATGCCACACTGCTTGAAGCTCTGGATTGCATTCTGCCACCAACTCATCTAACTGACAAACCCTTGCATCTGCCTCTGCAGGATGTCTACAAAATTGGTGGTATTGGTACTGTCCCTGTGGGCCGAGTAGAGACTGGTATTCTCAAACCTGGCATGGTGGTCACCTTTGCTCCAGTTAATGTTACAACTGAAGTAAAGTCTGTTGAAATGCACCATGAAGCTTTGAGCGAAGCTCTTCCAGGAGACAATGTGGGCTTCAACGTCAAGAATGTGTCTGTCAAAGATGTTCGTCATGGCAATGTTGCTGGTGATAGCAAAAATGACCCACCAATGGAAGCAGCTAGCTTCACTGCTCAGGTGATTATCCTGAACCATCCAGGCCCAATTAGTGCTGGCTATGCTCCTATACTGGATTGTCACACAGCTCACATTGAGCTGCATTTGCTGAGCTGAAGGAAAAGACTGATTGCCGCTCTGGTAAGAAGCTGGAAGATGGCCCTAAATTCCTGAAATCTGGTGATGCCACCATCGTCGATATGGCAAACCCATGTGTGTTGAGAGCTTCTCCGATTACCCTCCTCTTGGTCGTTTCACTGTTCGTGACATAAGACAGACAGTTGCTGTTGGTGTCATCAATGCAGTGGACAAGAAGGCTGCTGGATCTTGGCGAGGTCACCAAGTCTGCCTAGAAAGCTCAGAAAGCTAAATGAATATTATCTGTAATACCTGCCACCCCAGTCTTAATCAGTGGTGGAAGAACGATCTCAAAACTCTTTGTTTCAATTGGCCATTTAAGTTTAATAGTAAAAGACTGGTTAATAATAACAATGCATCATAAAACCTTCAGAAGGAAAGGAAAATGTTTTGTGGACCATTTGTTTCTTTTTGTGTGGCAGTTTTAAGTTATTAGTTTTTAAAATCAGTACTTTTTAATGGAAACAACATGACCAAAAATCTGTCACAGAATTTTGAGACCCATTAAAATAAAGTTTAATAAGGAAAAAAAAAAGCATACACTGGGAAAAAGAATCCTTGTTTAATAAATGGTACACAGAGAATTGATTCGCCACATGTAAAAGACTGAAAGTAGACCCAAACCTCTCATCACTTACAAAAATTAACTCACACTGGATAAAAGATTTAAATCTAATACACAAAATGATAAAAACGCTAGAAGAAAGTGTGAGTAAAACTCTTAACAATATCAGCCTGGGGAAAGAATTTATGAGGACGACCCTATTGGCAATTGCAACAACAACAAAAATAGATCAATGGGACCTGATCAAGCTAAAAAGATCCTGCACAGCTAAGAACATAATCATGATCAACAAAGCAAAAAGATAACCTGCAGAGTGGGAGAAAATAACTGAATGTTACAAATCTAACAAAGAGCTGATAACCAGAATCTACAAAGAACTCAAGCAAATCAATAGCAACAACAAAAAAAGCAACAACCCCATTAAAATCTAGAGATGAATAGAATCTTTCGTTTTTCCTTTTTTTTTTTTTTTTTTGCAGGGGCTGGGTTTGCTTGGTTTGAACCCACCACCTCCAGCATATGGGGCCGGCGCCCTACTCCTTTGAGCCACAGGCACCACCCAATAGAATCTTTTCTTATAAGGAAAGATAAGTGGCCGACAAACTCATGAAACATTTCTCTAGTTGTTAGAGAAATGCAAATTAAAACCACTTTGAGATATCACCTAACCCCAGTGAGAATGACTCACATCACAAGATCCCATAGCAACAGATGCATAGATGCAGAAGGGAACGCTTCTGCACTGTTGGTGGGGCTGCTAATTAGAACAGCCTTTGTGGCAAGAAGTCTCAAGAGTCCTGAAAGAACTAAAAGTAGACCTTCCATTTGATCTTACAATCTTGTTACTACGTATCTAACCAAAAGAAAAAAGTCATTTTTATCATAAGGACATTTGCACTCAAATGGCTGGATGTGGTACCCCACACTTATAATCCCAGCACTCTGGAAGGCTGAGGTGGGTGGATTGCTTGAGCTCAAGAGTTTGAGACCAGCCTGAGCAAGAGTAGGACCCTTTCTCTACTAAAAATAGAAAAACTAGTCGAGAATTGTGGCAGGTGCCTGTAGTCCCAGCTACTCAGGAGGCAGAGACAAGTGGATCACTTGAGCCCAGAAATATAAAGTTGCTGTGAGCTATAATGCCATCGCACTCTAGACTGGGCAACAGAGTGAGAACGTGTTTAAAAAAAAATACACTTGCAAAGATGTGGAAACAACCCAAGTGTCTTCCAACATGAATGGACAAATAAATTGTCGTATATGTATACATGGGATACTATTCAGCCATAAAAAAAGATGAAGATTTTGTATCTTTTGTTATAACTCAGACAGATTTGAAGACACTCTCCTAAATAAAGTAGCACCAGAATAGAAAATCAAACATTCCCTGCACTCAATACTAAGCTGAAACTTGTGGATTAATAACAATGTGCATATATAGGAGAAAAAAATCAATTAAATTCAAGAAGAGAAAAGGAGGAGTTGGTCATTTCTCATCTAATGGGTATAATGTAAGGGCAAATGGCACCTTTCCTGGGGGGAGGTCACAACTGTAATTCACATTTTACCTTACAAATGCAAACAATGTGTCCTAAATGTACAAACCCTCATATTAATCTGAAATTTTAGAAAGACCTATTTAAATTAATTGTTCAAATTAAATACTGTGATAATTTGCTTTAATTGCCACATATTAAATATAAGAGGTGCTCTTCCTTGACCTTAAATCATAAAAAAAACTGAAACCCTGTACCTAGTAAACAACAGCTCCCCATGACCCCATGGCAACCACCATTCCACCCTCTGTAGCTGTGAATTTGACTAATAGAATATCATTCAGTGGAATCACACAGGCTGATTTTCCTTTTGTGACTGGCTTATTTTGCTGACCATAACGTCTTTAAGATGCATCCATGTTGTACCTCACACTAAAATGTCCCTCCTTTTAAGACTGAATAGTATTCCTGTGTGTGCAAAGCCCATGCCTTTAAATGGAGTAAATGGTCTACTCATTTACGAACTTGAACATGTGTGCCACTACCACCTTGTGACAATTGTGAGCACTGCTGCTATGAACATCAGTGTGCAAACATCCCTTTGATATTTGTATCTTAGTCACACTGCCATCACAGACTCCCTGAGACCAGAAAGGTATTTCTTACCACTCTGCCGCCTGGAAAGGTCAATATCGAGGTGCTGCATCTGGTGTCTGGTGTCTTCTCACTATGTCTTTGCCTGGTGGAAGGTGTGACCCCGTCCCCACATGGTGAGAGGGGGAACAGCAAAACAGGTCTAGCCAGGTCCCTCTAGCCCTTTCAAAAGGTTGCTGATCCCCGCTGTGAAGGCTCCACACTCGGGACTGAATGGCCCTGTCTCTCAGCACTATCACACTGGGGTTTAAGTTCCAATATGAATTTTGGAAGGGACACGAACATCCAAATCATAGCACCTAGTTTTCAATTCTCTGGGGTATATACCTAGAAGCGGAATTGCTGGATCATGTAGTAATTCTATTTCTAATTTTTTGAGGAACCACCATACTGTTTTCCACAGCAGCTGCACCATTTTACACCTTACCAGTACACAAGGATTCCAGTTTTCCCACATCCTTGCCAATTTATTACTCTGGAGGTTTCTGGTTTTTCAGTTTGGGTTTGGATTTTGGTATTTTGATAGCAGCCATCCTAATGGGTGTGATATAAATAATTTCCTCTAAAATGTACACTATTTATCTGAAATTCAAATGTACCTGTTTCCTGTAGCCTATCTGGTGACCCTAGCAGAGCAGAAGGTGCCACTCTGACCCCAGGATCTGCTAATAGGATGCCAGCAGATATGAGGTATCAGACACTTAGACCAGCCTGTGCCCTAAGGCTTCCTCTCCCAGGGCCAGGGCCCTGCAAGGCTGGCAGGGTGAACAGGAGAGGCAGGTGGAGTCGAGCCATACCACACCACCTGGCAGCATCTGGCCAGAACAGGTGGACCACCCAGCCAGCACATGAGGTAGGCATGGAGGTTTGCATCAATGTTCTGTGATAGTCAATAGCTGATACACCAGGAAAACCCAAGGAAGGTCTCTAGCCCCAGCTCCTCCCCAGACTCTGCCCTAAGCCAAACCCAGGGAGAAAGACCCACTCTGTCACTTTCCAGGGGTGCCCTTAACACATGCATTTCAGACCTACAGCTACCATTTATCACAAAAAGCAGCAGTTTTAGTTGATTTTCTAAAACAAAGGAGAGAAGAGAGGGAGGGAGGCTTAAAAATAAATTCCAGGCCGGGTGTGGTGGCTCACGTCTGTAATCCCAGTGCTGTGGGAGGCCGAGGCGGGTGGATTTCCAGTGCTCACAGTTAGCATAAGCATGAGTGAGCCAGAGAAAAGACCCCGTCTCAACCACCAGGAAAGAACACCGCCGGGCGTTGTGGCGAGTGCCTGTAATCCCAGCTACTTGGGAGGCAACCGGCCTGACAAGGAAGGACAATGGAAAAAAAAACAAACAAACAAAATAAATAAATAAATAAATAAATTCCAGATATTTTTAAATCTAAAAAGGTTAACACTTTTAGAAAATAGGAGAAAATCTTTTTGACATCAGAGAGGAGATGGGAGTTCTTAAGAATGATGAAAAAACACATAACCATGAAAGATTTATAAATGTGACCATAATAAACACTTCCATCCAACAAAACATTGCCAAAAAAAGAAGAAAAGACAAGTCTCTGGCTGGCAGAAGATCCTGCCACATGGGACCACAAAGGGTTACTACATAGAACATTAAATGCAAATTTCAAGGAAACACAGACACTCAATGTAAAGCTGAAAATATTTGTAGCAGGCAATTTTTACAAACAAGATGCTACTGGGTGGAGGAAGAAGAAACTGAATAGCCACCAGCAGAAGAAGACACATAAATGGTGGCATATTCAGATTCTGAAATGTTAAGCAGTTCAAATGAATGAGCAAGAGTGGGCATCAATACAGATAAATCCCAAAATGTGCTGGGCAGAAAGAGCTACTCAAAGCTTCACCACTTGAAAAAAGGGCACAGACTCTTCTAGAGATGCCGAAGTGAGCCTGAGTGAGAGGGAATGGGGGCAGGACAACAGTGAGCGGGGGAAAGCACAGGATACACTGTCATCCATCTCCACGGTGCTTTGCTTTCTCCCACAACAGGTGTCAGGATTCTGACTCAACAATACCTCAGCGAGATTTATCAGCTCTGGTGACAAGGGACCAGGTCTGCAGGGTAATCAGTGTGTCACAACAGAGGCAGCCATGCACTCTCACACGGCGCTGGTTTCATCAATACCCAGACATCCGTGTAAACTGCAAATCCTGAATTTGGGGTGTGATTGCTTACCTGTAAAATCTAGTCACTATTTTGTTTTGTTTTTATTAAGTCATTTGTACATAGATCATGAATACATTTATGCCATTATGGGATTCAATGTGTTGATTATTTATACAAATTGAAATGCTTACATCCTACTGGTCAACATAGCCTTCACCTCATTTACCCAATTACAGTATTAAGACATTTGTGTTCTACACCTGATAGATCCAACTTGTACTTGCAATATGCTCCCTGGGTGTGGTCCCCCTACTAACCCTCCCTCTATCAGCCCACCCCATCCCTTCCCCTCTCCTTCCTCTTCCCCCCTTCATCCTAGGCTATTGTGTTTCATTTTTCATATGCAAGTATTGGAAACCTTTTAACTTAGTTACTTTATTAAAAAAAACCTCTAACTTAGTGATACATGTGAAGTATTAAATTTGAAATATAGGCAATTTTACAAAGAAAAGCATGAGACCTGTTTTATCCCTCTCTTCATACAAACCCTCTTTCCAACAGCAACAATTTTTATCTAGTTT
>CAUYON010054948.1:0-55469 GCA_963573935.1 Arctocebus calabarensis
TGTCAGAAATCAAATTGAGAGTCTGGATATCAAATAAGATCAGCAGAATGGAGGGAAAGATGGAAATTGATTTCAAGCAGTAATCCAAAAGATGACCCAAAAGATGCCTCAAGAATTCAACAAATTCAAAGACAAAATGACCAAAGATTTTGACACATTGAGACAAGAAGTAGCAGCCCTCACAGATCTGAGAAATAGAATAGATTTCCTCAGTAACAGAATGGAACAAGCAGAAGAAAGGATTTCTGACATGGAAGACAAAGCTTTTGAACACTCCCAAACTTACAAAGAGGAAGAGAAATGGAGGGCAAAACAGATCACTCTCTCAGAGAACTCTGGGATACTTTGAAGAAAACCAATAATCACCTCATAGGGATCCCCGAAAGTGACAAAGTGACTTCACAAGGTACAGAGTCTCTTATTCATGAGATTATGAAAGAGAACTTTCCAGACATGCCAAGAGATTCTGAAATTCAGATAGCAGACAGTTTCAGAACTCCAGCACATCCCAACCCAAATAAGGCATCCCCCAGGCACATCATAATCAAATTTATGAAAGTTAATATGAAGGAAAAATTCTGAAACCAGGCAGATGTAAGAAAACCATAACCTACAAGGGGAAGAATATTAGAATAACTTCAGATCTCTCTGATGAAACCTTTCTAGCTAGAAGAGGATGGTCATCAACTTTTAATCTCCTAAAACAAAAGAACTTTCAACCCAGGATCTGTATCCAGCTAAACTGAGTTTCATTTATGATGGAGAAATTAAATACTTTAACAACATTCACATTTTGAAGAAATTTGCCATAACTAAACCAGCTTTCCAGGATATTCTCAGACCTATCTTCCATAATGATCAGTGTAATCCTCCACCACAAAAAAAACCCCACAGATCAAAATCCAACTTCAACAGTTGTCAAAGGATTAAAAATGTCCATGGGACTTTAGCAAGGTTTATCAATAATATCAATTAATATGAATGATTTAAATTGTCCTCTAAAGAGACACAGGTTGGCTAACTGAATACAAAAACTCAGGCCAGATATCTGTTGTATACAAGAATCTCATCTTACCTTAAAAGATAAATATAGAGTCAAGGTGAAGGGATGGTCATCTATATTCCAAGCAAATGGAAAGCAGAAAAAAAGGCAGGTGTTGCAATTCTACTCGCAGATACAATAGGCTTTAAACCAAACAAAATAAGGAAGGCAAGGATGGACATGTCATATTTGTCTCAATATGAGGAGATTTCAATTATTAATATTTATGCACCCAACCAGAATGCACCTCAATTTATAAGACAAACTCTAACAGACATGAGCAACTTGATTTCCTCCAGCCCCATAGTAGTCAGAGATTTTAACACCCCTTTAGTAGTGCTGGATATTAAAAAAAGAAGCTAAGTAAAGAAATATTAGATTTAAACTTAACCATTCAACATATGGATTTAACAGACAGCTACAGAACATTTCATCCCAACAAAACTGAATACACATTCTTCTCTTCAGCCCATGGAACATACTCCAAAACCGATCATATCCTAGGTCACAAGTCTAACCTCAGCAAATTTTTAAAAATAGAAATTATTCCTTGCATCTTCTCCAACACTCATGGAATAAAAGTCGAACTCAATAACAACAGGAATCTGCATACTCATACAAAAACATGGAAGCTAAATAACCTTATGCTGAAGGATAGATGGGTCATAGGAGATTAAGAAGGAAATAATCAAATTTTTAGAACCAAATAACAATGAAGACACAAATTATCAGAACCTATGGGATACTGCAAAGGCAGTCCTAAGAGAGAAATTTATAGCACGGCAAGCTTTCCTCAAGATAATGGAAAGAGAGGAAGTGAAAAACTTAATGGGACATCTCAAGAAACTGGAGGAGAAAGAACAAACCCAGCAGAAGAAAATAAATAACCAAAATTAGACCAGAATTAAATGAAATTGAAAACAAAAGAATTACACAAAGGATCAATAAATCAAAAAGTTGGTTTTTTGAAAAGGTCAATAAAATAGAGAAACCTTTGACTAACCTAATGAGGAAAAAAGGAGTAAAATCTCTAATTTCATCAATCAGAAATGGTGAAGATGAAATAACAACAGACCCATCAAAAATTCAAAAAATCCTTAATGAATACTACAAGAAAATTTATTGTCAGAAATATGAAAATCTGAAGGAAATTGACTAATACTTGGTAGCACACCACCTACCAACACTTAGCCAGAATGTAGTGGAAAAGGTGAACTGTCCTATATCAAGTTCTGAAATAGCATCAACTATACAAAATTTTCCTAAAAAGAAAAGCACGGGACGAGATGGCTTCATGTCAGAATTTTACCAAACCTTTAAAGAAAAACTAGTACCTATATTACTAAACCTCTTCCAAAATATCTAAAAAGAAGGAATACTACCCAATACATTCTATGAAGAAAACATAGCCTTGATCCCTAAACCAGAGAAAAGCCCAAAAAGAAGAGAAAATTATAGACCTACATCACTAATGAATATCGATGCAAAAATATTCAACAAGATCCTAACAAACAGAATCCAACAACACATCAAATAAATTATACACCATGACCAAGCGGGCTTTATCCCAGGGTCTCAGGGCTGGTTCAATGTAAGTAAATCTATAAATGTATTTCAGCACATAAACAAATTAAAAAACAAAGACCACATGATTCTCTCCATTGATGCAGAAAAAGCTTTTGATAATATCCTGCATCCCTTTAAGATTAGAACACTTAAGAAAATTGGTATAGAAGAGACATTTCTTAAACTAATAGAGGCTATCTACAGCAAACCCACAGCCAATACTGTACTGAATGGAGTTAAATTGAAATCATTTCCACTTAGATCAGGAACCCAGCAAGGATGCCCATTGTCTCCATTGCTCTTCAGCATTCTAATGGAAGTTTTAGCCATTGCAATTAGGGAAGAAAATGCGATCAATGGTATCCACATAGGGTCAGAAGAGATCAAACTTTCACTCTTCGCAGATGATAAGATTGCATATCTGGAAAACACCAAGGATTCCACTACAAAACTCTTAGAAGTTTTCAAGGAATACAGCAATGTCTCAGGCTACAAAATCAACACCCATAAATCTGTAGCCTTTATATATACCAACAATAGCCAAGCCGAAAAACAGTCAAGGACTCTATTCCTTTCACAGTAATGCCAAAGAAGATGAAATATTTGGCAGTTTACCTAACAAAGGATGTGAAAGATCTGTTAAAGACAACTAAGAAACTTTAAGAGAAGAAATAGCCAAAAATGTTAACAAATGGAAAAACATACCATGCTCATGGCTGGGAAGAATCAACATTGTTAAAATGTCTATACTACCCAAAGCAATATATAAATTTAATGCAATTCCTATTAAAGCTCCACTATCATACTTTAAAGATCTTGAAAAAATAATATTTTGTTTTATATGGAATCCAAAAAACCCTCAAAACCTCAAATAGCCAAGACATTACTCAGAAATAAAAATAAAGTAGAAGGAATCACGCTACCAGACCTGAGACTCTACTATAAATTGAGAGTGATCAAAACAGCATGGTACTGGCACAAAAACAGAGAGGCAGATGTTTGGAACAGAATAGAGAACCAAAACATGAATCCAGCTAGTTACCATTACTTGATCTTTGACAAGCCAATTAAAAACATTCAGTGGGGAAAAGACTCCTTATTTAACAAATGGTACTGTGTGAACTGGCTGGAGACCTGTAGAAGACTAAAACTGGACTCACACCTCTCACCATTAACTAAGGTAGACTCTCACTGGATCAAATATTTAAACTTAAGATATGAAACTATCAAAATATTAGAAGATGGTGCAGGGAAAACTCTTGAAGGATTTGGCTTGGGTGAATATTTTATGAGGAGGACTCCCAGGCAATTGAAGCAGTATCAAAAATACACTACTGGGACCTGATCAAACTAAAAATCTTCTTTACAGCCAAGAACATAGTAAGTTTAGCAAGCAGACAGCTCTCAAAATGGGAGAAAATATTTGCAGGTTATGCCTCTGACAAAGATTTAATAACCAGAATCCACAGAGAACTCAAACGTATTAGCAAGAAAAGAACTAGTGATCCCATCTCTGGGTGGACAAAGGACCTGAAAGAAACTTCTGTAAAGAAGACAGGCGCACGGCCTACAGACACATGAAAAAATGCTCACCATCCTTAATCTTCAGAGAAATGCAAATCAAAACTACGTTAAGATAACACCTAACTCCAGAAAGATTAGCCCACATGACAAAATCCCAAAACCAGAAATGTTGTCATGGATGTGGAAAAAAGGGAACACTTCTACACTGCTGGTGGGAATGCACACTAGTATGTTCCTTTTGGAAGGATGTTTGGAGAGTACTTAGAGATCTAAAACTAGACCTGCCATTCGTTCCTATATATCCTTTACTAGGTATATACCCACAAGACCAAAAATCACCTTATAACAGAGATATCTGTACCAGAATGTTCATTGTAGCCCAATTCATAATTGCTAAGTCATGGAAGAAGCCCCAGTGCCCAATGACCCACGAATGGATTAATAAATTATGGTACATGTATACCATGGAATACTATGCAGCCTTAAAGAAAGATGGAGACTTTACCTCTTTCATGTTTAGATGGATGGAGCTGGAACATATTCTTCTTGGCAAAGTATCTCAAGAATGGAAGAAAAAGATCCAATGTACTCAGCCCTACTATAAAGCTAATTTATAGGTTTCATATGAAGTCTACAACCCAACTATAGCAAAAGAAAATTCTTGCACTATAGTTGGGTTGTAGACTTCTAGGGGAAGGGTGAGGTTGGGGTGGAGGGAGGGTAAATGGTGGGGCCACACCTATGGTGCATCTTAGACGGGTTAAGACAAACTTACTAAATGCAGAACACAAATGTCTTCATACAATAACAAAGAAAATGCCCTGAAGGCTATGTTAAATAGTTTGATGAAAACATTTCAGATTGTATATGAAACCAGCCCATTGTACCCCTTGATTGCACTAATGTACGCAGCTATGATTTACTAATATAAATAAATAAATAAATAGAACTAGGGAGGCAAAGCATGGTGTGAACTCTGTGAAGGCTTGGAGGGCCTTACTGTTAATCCTGTTCTGTTTTGTTTGGATTGATGATAAACAGTTCATATAGTTAGAACCTCATTCACTGATATTAAAAGTTACTTATTAAGACACAAATAATTAACTAAGCTTTTATAGTTAAACATGAAGATGCTAGCAAATAAAATGAATGTGAGAAGGGTACTATCAATGGGTGCCCTCGCATCTGCTCCGTGCTACTGCTCCTCCTTGCAAAGTGCTCTCAGGGCACTGCTCCTCAGCTGATGGGGCTACTGGGAGGAAAAGTACTCAGAACCATTTTCCCTGCTGGATTAGATTGGCAAACATAGCAGTTTAAAAGAACCCTCCACATATTTGAAGTCAGAAGACTTAAGTTCAGGTTCAACTATGACGCTTACTAGCTTAGTTAAGTCAAAGCCTTTGAAGTTTACATGTAAATTGCATCCAAGTCAGAATCCCAAGATTTCTGGTTATTCTGAGTGGTTAAATCAATAAGCAAAGCTATTTTCATTGGCTCATTCATTCATTCAACACATGTTCACAGAGTGCCAGCTGTGTGTCATAAACTGTTGTAATACTGTTAACACAGCAATGAATAGACCCTTAGCCTGGGATCAGCAATTACAACCCATGGGAAAACTGTTTTGATATAACCTATGAGCTACGAATGGGTTTTCCACTTTTAAGTGGTTGAAAAAAACTTGAGAGAATAATATTTTGTGATGCAATTATAAAATCATATAAGATTTGAATTTGAGTGTCCCTAATTAAATTTGTTTGGAAAAAAATTTTAAACGCTGAATGTGAATAGGTTTCATCAGAGGCCCTGCACCTTAGTTTTAATTCCTCCTCCCCAGGTTTGTCTTTTTTTCTGCATGTAGTACTCGTTTAGAATACATCAGAAGCCCCTCAGCCCGAATGATTCAATTGTTCAACAAACATTTATCATGCTTTACTCTGCAGTGGGCACTGCAGCAGGTGCTGGAGGCAAGAATGAGTAAGATGAAGCCCTTGCCATGGGGAGCTCCGAGCCAGGAACAGGCTCAGACAACTCAGCTGTTATTGTGGAGATGGCCACAGAGATTCCGAGAAAGAAGAGAGAAAAACTGCATGATCTGATTCCTGTCAAGGATGATGACAATAAACTGCTGTGCTCAATCCTCTATGTTCATTATTTTCTTTCATCCTCTCAGCAGCCCTAAGAAGTATTAATAACCCCATTTTGTGAGTAATGATATGGAGAAATGTTTATCATTTTGTTCATAGCAGCTGGTCAGAGAATGCTTCCATAAGGAGCAAACTAGCTTTGTTGATAAGCCCACTCATCCAAATCAAGAAGAATCAGCCTCTGTGGCAAGGATGCAGGGCTGGGCACCATATTTCCTTCAGAGAGCAGGAAGAGCAGCAGAGAGAGCTACTTTATATAATAAAGAAAGGAAACAGTGGTTGTCAAAAAAATCAGGAAGAATCTGGAAGAGTTCTGCATGTTCTTGCTTTTATTTTGGGCTGTCATATCTTGAGTTCTGCAGGGGCGGAGTATCAGCAGCAGAATGGGATCCCTGGCTAAGGTGTAGGGGAAGGAGGCAACACAGGAGAAAAGACAGGACTAAGAAGGATTTTCCGAAAGGAATGCTGGGTAATTTGTAAAGGGACTTCTCCCTGTGACCAACCCAGATATTCAGTAAATCTACTTGAATTTCCTGTGGAAACCAGTGAAGAAGATAAATTAGGACTTAACGATGGCAAAGTTCTAGGATGGTGTCTTCATACTCTGATGAGGGGAAGGACTAGCCCCTGTTTTAGAATAAAAATGGGATACCTGGGACAAAAAGAGATTCAACTAAAAGCCTAGGCTCTGCTCCCTTTTGAGGTGCAAAAAATGCAGAGAGGCCTGAGAATTGTCTCCACTTCTTAGGGAGGCGTGAGATGAGGACATGGTATATAGTCATGGGCTGAAATGGTCACACTTGCCAAGGGGGATGTGGAAATCCCAAAGTCCCAACTTTCCAAAAGTGAAAGAGTCAGAAGCCTAAGATCATAGGAAGAGATACGAGCAAAGGTTTTTAGAAAGGAAGCATTTCCATGGCCTTAAAAAAAGTAAGAATGAAGGTGCATGATCCCACCACACCAAGTCTCAGTGAGGCAGAAATACCAAAGAAAATCTCTGTAGGCAAGCAAAAAGGCTGAAAAGAGGGAAAAGAACAAAAAATTAAAGGTCCAGTAGGCACCATGAACTTGGGAAGAGATGAGAGCTGAAATTCAGGGTAGGAAATGAAATATTTTCTAGTGGTGGAAAAAGAATTGTTAAGAACTTGCTTCACACAAATATTTTTAATATCTTTTATAAAATCTGTAGAGATAAGTTTTATATTCAAAAAAGGATGGACTTTGTGGCTAAAAGAAAATTCTAAAAGGGATTGAGGAGTTGAACAGGGAACCCAATTCTAATTCCATGACCTCTACTTCCCTAGAAGTAGAAATTTTTATGTGGCTTTCATGCTGAAAAATGGGATCAGAGGAACTTGCACAGTTACCACTAAAAGGAGCTCCTGTCTCTTGTTACTTTGGGAACATGGAGACGGGACAAATGTGTCATGTAGTTCTTCCCCCATATATCAGCTGGACACCTTCCATGTCCTGCCTCTCCCATGGCTTACCTTGTCCTGGGTGCTCCAAACACTGTTGTTTTCATTCCTCACTAATTTTCAGGGCTGAATCAGGGTAATTTTTTCCCATTCAAATGTAGATACCTACACAGGTGTTTACAACATAAATCCTGCAGTCTTTTTGAATGTGACCTTTCCACTTCAGAAGGATTTTATTAATTTGCAACTCAGCCTTGGTCTTCAGGCCCTACATTGCAATTAAGAGCATCAACATGTAATTTCAGAACTGCTCTTTGGTGTTCCTGAAACTTCAATATTGAAAAGGGAGTTAATTTAACTTGAAGAAAACAAAGGCTTCTGCAGCTACAATGTCAACAAATGTTGAGTAATGGCCTCAGCTCACCGGAGAACCAAAACTCAAAGTGCAATTTTTTAGAGTACTAACTGACAGTCAAGAAAGAGTTGAATTACTTTACACCATAAAATGAAGAGAGTCTACTAGTGAATCTGAATCGAGAAAAAAAGAGCAGGGATTATAAGTAATGCATTATGTAGATTCACTTCAGAATATGAATAGCAAAAATTGTTACTATGACACATACCCCAAAGTAAGGCTTTTGCCATTGAATAAAGTAATTTTCATTCATTAATCTTTGCAAGGATTATAAAAATGTGTTTATGATCAGGCTCCCAAGAATTTGCAGCCATGATTATAAAGATACATTTATCATTCCAAATAAGCAGATAATCTTCCTGTTTAATGAGCCTCTCTTCTTAGAGATCAAAATGTGGGAATCTCAAGCAAATGATGCTCCAAACACCATTTGTTACTTCTAGGTTTATTCAATGTGATTAAAGTTAAAAAATTAATCATAATAAACATTTCTTCCACCTCATCCTTTTCCTCATTTTCCCTAAATTTCTTACTCATGAATTTATTTCAAACCATTCTGATAATGCCAAATTATCTTGGAGTTTATTTTTCTTCATCTTCCTTGATATGATTAACAAGGCCTTTCGGCCTGCCATGGCACATAGAGAAAGTAAATGATACAGCTGGGAAGCAGGAAGAAAGGAGGGTTTTTTAAGAATCAGTCATGGGATTGGATCCCTATTCTATAAATTATTTCAGGAAAGTTATTTAATCATCTTCAACTATAACTTTCTCCCCTATCCAAGGGGGATAGTGTAGTTTAAGTGATACAATGGATGCAAAATGTGGGTGCTCAGCAATAGGTTCACCACCACCAAAGTCTTCTATCCCTGTCTCCTGAAGGATAACTAGGAGCAGTAACCATAGAATGCACCTGTTCCCAGCCGCACCTGTGCCACCTTGACTGTTGACACACTAGGGCTCCTACCATGGCAAATGCACAGTGACCTAGCAAAGTGTATAGGAAGTTTTTAGTCAGTACCTGATTTATTTGAGTTCGCATAGGTCTTAAAGTCTATTCCACTCAGAGTCTCATAGCTCTGCTTTATATGGGGGGTTAATTGTTTTGCTTATAAATTTGACTTTTCTAATGGGACTAAAGTTTCAAGCATAAATCATGCTTTATGCTATGTAACTATTTTTTAAAAAACTAATTTCCCATCAGGAAATTCAACTCCCAAAATATGTTTTTTATATATATAGTATTTCTTTTGTTTTTTTAATGATGAGTTTATTGTTGTATTATTTATATTATTGGTCCTGCTGCTTTATTAGAGATCAAATAACAGTAGCTTAAATTGGATAGACATTTAATTTCTTTTTTCAGTAAAGATCTGGACTTGTATGCAATCTAGGAGCATAGGTAACTCTGCTCCCATCTTGTTGCTCCCAGCTATCCCTGAAAGTGATTAACCCACTGATGTGATTAAAGCAGGCTCACCACCAGTAAGAAGATGAAAAAAAGAAATGAAATCCAAGGAGCTTCTTTTTAAGGACATGACCATGAATTTGCATCCATTACACATCTTCATACTCCATGAACAATTAGTCAATGGCCACAGTTAGCTGCAAGAGAAGCTGGACAATAGGGTTTCTAGCTTCAGGGGCACAAAGGGGAGGACCTGTGTCTAAAGCTCAAGGGATCCATTACAAAGAGAAAGAAGGGAAGAGTGGATCCTGGGGCAATAGCAATCCCTGCTAAGGTTGCCACACTTGAAATTAGAAGATTTCATATAAAATTCCAGATTACTGGTTTTTTTCCAAAACAATACAAAGATCTGACAACACAAGGCTCAGATCCCTGTGTAAAAACAAGTAGATGGCTCTGAACAGCAGCTGCTCCTTTTAGGGAACACAGGCAACATCTGTTTTGCTATGTTTTCCATTAGGCCCTTACACCCATTTTTTACTTAGTCTCCATTATTCATTCACATCACTTGCCTCATCCATGTGGGCATTTGACTTTACTTAATGTATCTAGCATGGTGCTGGGCACCACTACTGCACTGCATGTGCCAACCACTTTTCCTGCACCATGTCAGTCTACTCTCATAGCAGTTTTGCAAGGTAGCTTTCTTTACTCTATAGTATAGCTGAGTAAACTAAGGCTGAGAAGTTGAATAACTTGCTATGTTTATCTAGAGAGGGACAGATAGAAAAAATGTGAACTATTTTTTATTTTTTGTCTGATTTAAAGGTCCATGCTTGGAAGTGGCTGACAAGGGGTGTCCAGAGAAAAATTTAGCACAGACCAATTACCATTTTCTTTGGTGAAACAACTTGCTTCTTTCTTGGCATCATTGCTATCGACTCTTCTAACAACCAAAAAAAAAAAAAAAAAACTCTATTAAGTAATTTGAGTCATTAAAGTAGCACATCTAAAGACTATTATACAGGGTGATTATGAATCTGGTCCTGGAAAACATCAGAGAGAACATTCCCCAAAAGGTCTCAGGGTTTTCCCTTGATAGTCTAATGGAGCACCCATCCTCAGCAGTCCTCAGACACATCCTACATAGTGCCTTGCCTCTCTCATGATCCCTCTGCTATTCTCACCCTCTAGTTACTTCCCTCTGACCCTGCAGGACCCACCCCAAATCCAGCCTTTTCTGTGAGGTCATCCTTAACCAGGGAGGACTCCCTCCCCAGGCCCCCTACCCCCCAACTGTTAGACCATCAGTGCTCAGTGTTGACCCTTGGCAATATGTTCACGTACATGCTTCCAATCTCCCAAACTAGATAGCAAGTTCAAAACACTGAACTTGGTGACCAACATAGAGAAAATCTTTAATAAATTCCTGGTGACGGATTAATGTTGTCAAATAAGATGTTTCTCATTTTTTAAAAAAGTCAAATGAAAAAATTATATTCTTGGTTTAGCATTTCCTATGTATATCTTGTAACTTGCTCTTCTTCCTCGAATAACATTATGGTCACTGTGAGAATTAAAGAAAAAGTTGCCTGAGAATCCAAGGATCAACTTTTGGTCTTGACTCTCTTTCTATCCATCCATCCATTCATTCATTCATTCCGCAAAACTTTTTGGACAGGTACTATATGCCAGGCCTTGAAATGGGCATTAGAAACACAAAGATGAACAAGGTAGGGTTATATGCCCAAGGAGATCCCATTTTGGTTGTAGAAGAACACAAGAAAACAACAACTACATCGCATGCAAGGAGGGCTCTGTCAGAAGGCTGAAGCACAGAGAAACCAAGCCAAAAAGACTATTCCTCTGCATCTTAGTTTTCTCACAAAAGATAAAAATAACTATTCTATCTTTGCTAGGCACTATGCAATCCACTGAAGCAAAGTATTGGATTCATAAGATAATCATCATGGAAACTTTCAGTTCTGTTCTTCCATGAGTCTTGACAATCTTCATTATTCTTTGCTCTTACCCTTGTTTGCCAAAAATACAGTGACTCATAGTTACATAACAATTAGTGATAGTGGTAATTAGAATCCAGATCTCTTAACTCTTCTTTTTCAGCAATTGTGCACCATATAACATGAAAGGTCACTTCAAGTAAAGATAAATGAGAGTAAAAACTCCTTGGCAATGGACTAAAAACACACACATACAAAGGATATCCATTTCTTATTAGATATAAAGTATGGGACTAGAGCACTTTTGTCTAAAGGATGGGAGATCAGTCAGCAGTGGTGGCCCTAGTCCTTGCTGGTGACCTGTCACAGGCTGAGAGTCCCAAGGACAAACCATGGCAGGAGGGACCAAGGAAGTACAGAAGGATGACTCCTGACTCATTTGTTTTTCTCTATATCAAGACAGTGGTGAGCCTGGATTTTATTTTATTCCTCACAACAACCCAATGAGGTACATTCCATTACTATACTGATTTTACAGAAGAGGTAACTAAAGCCATCTTGATAAAAGAAAACCCTCTGCTAACATGGTCATTGTTTAAACCATCCTCTCCAAAAAAGGAAGAGAATGGAGAAAGAGAAGGAAATTCTTTAGAGCAAAATGTCTACTGATTTTCTTCTCAAAATGTGGAATAAAACAAAACAAACAAAACAAAAAAAACAGAGAAGAATGCCCAAGGAAATATAGAAGCTTTCTCTACCCAAAATCCTAAGCACCTCAGAGTACAATCCAGTGAGGATGGCAATTAACCAGCATCGTACCAGACATGTCAGGAGAACAGAAGTACAGACCTGCCTCCTGCTGCTCACAACTGACTTGGGGGAAAGAGAAAAAACATGGGACTCTTGGGTGCCAATTATGTATTGTTGAAAATTGAAAACTAACAATGGCATTCACTCAGAAATCCAAAGAACCATGAGTCATTTCTGGTGAGCATAACAAAACCTGGCTAAATACTTTCAGAAACTTTCTAATTTAAAAAAAAAAAATGCTCACTTAAATCAAACCCCAAACCAGGGTACTGCTAATTGTTATATAACTCACTTATAGAGTGCTTTGGGAAATTTTTATTTTATTTTCTCCTTCAATAAGCTAAGAATCTTGATTCTATCAGTTGGAGCTTATCACAGATAGGGTCTTTATGAGGAAGAAAAATAATGAATAATGGAGCAGTAAGAAAGGAGATGCCTCAGTCCTGCTCCTCTCTTTAAAGGAGGAAAGCCTGAAATGCAAATCAAAACTACCCTGAGACATCACCTAATCCCAGTGAGAATGGCCCACACCCCTAAGTTCCAAAGATGCAGATGCTGGCGAGAGAGGGGAATATTTTCACACTGTTGATGGAACTACAAACTAATACAGCCTCTTTGGAAAGAAATATGGAGAATCATCAAAGAACCCAATTTAAATCTTCCATTTGATCCTGCAATCCCATTGCTAGGTATCTACCCAGAAGAAAAAAAAAATCATTCTATCATAAGGACATTTGCACTAGATTGTTTACAGCAGCTCAATTTGCAATTTCCAAGATGTAGAAATAACCTAAATGTCCACCAAGCCAGGAATGGATTAACAAGTTGTGGTATATGTATACCATGGAATACTACTTAGCCATTAAAAAGATGGAGACTTTAGATCTTTTGTATTAGCCTGGATGGAGCTGAAACACATCCTTTTTAGTAAAGTATCACAAGAATGGAAAAGTAGATATCCAATGTACTCAATACTAACATGAAGCCAGTAGACAATCTAATATACAACCACATAAGAGAAAAACTCAATTCAATTCTGGTTGGATGGAGGAGGAATGAGGGAGTAGGGAAAGTGGAGGAAGGGAGGGTATTTGTGCTCCCACTTAATGGGCATAATGTAACGGTATTGGCATACCTTTTGGGTATGTGACACGAGTATAAGTGGGACTTTACCTAACAAATACAAATATTGTAATCTAATTATTTGTACCTTCATATTAATCTGAAATTTAAAAATAAAAACTAAAAATAAAGAAGGAAGCCCAAAGATTCAATAAAGCCACCAAGCTAGTGGTCTGACCTATCTTTTGTATGAGAAAAAAAAGCCATGAAGCATTTCCCTCTGGGACTATTGAATGATTACTGCTCTATGAGCAACAGGCTAATACCTCCAACTCTTGTCACATTGAGTAGGTCCTATGTCCATGGTGTCCCTGTCTTCCCGTGAGATGCCAAACCACCTATACTGGTACATGTAGCTATGCAGTGACCCCTACTGCCTTACACCTCAGAGAAGATGAAGGTCTCTGACCTCACCCTTTAATAAACAACAGCGCTTCTAATCAACAAACATTCACTGAACACCTACATTTGGCCATCTACTCTGGATTCAGAGTCCATTTCTCTTCTCCAGGAAATTACAGGCTATTGAGAGAGAATCATGGAAACAAAACTGTAATGAAATAAATTGCTATAATAGAAGTAAGAACATGGAGCCACATGGAATACAGAGAGAAAGGGCAATACCAACCAAGGTGTAAGAATTGGGGAAAGGGAGAGGGTCAGAGAAGACTTCTCTAACCAATAGGAGTCATATTTGAACTATTTTATACAGGATAAGCAAGATTTTCCTTATACTTTTGTTCCCTACTCTTCTATAAGATCTCTGAGATAGGACCAGATTTGTTTAGAGCTGTATTTCTAGGAACTAGCTTTTTTTTTTTTTGAGACAGAGTCTCACTATGTCACCCTGGGTAGAGTACTGTGACATCACAGCTCACAGCAACCTCAAACTCTTCGGGTTAAGTGATTCTCTTGCCTCAGCTTCCCAAGTAGAGGAATACATCTGCCATAAGGCCCAGCTTTTTTTGTTGCAGTTGTCATTGTTGTTTAGGAGGCCCGCTGGGTTCAAACCCACTAGCCCCAGTGTATGTGGCCAGTACCCTAACAACTGAGTATAGCATCTTTCCTGAGATATGGAAGGAAGGAGAAGGGGAAGAGAAAGAAGAAAAAAGATGTTCATTTCACATGGAGAAAGGACACAGCAGACATCCTTTGACTTGCCCAGCCCCTGTGCTCTGGAAACTTCCCACCTAACCTACATTGTATTAACAGACACTAATTTCTACTGCTTGAGCCTAGTTGATTGGCCTAGAAATGATCTATTGACACAAAATGAACCAGAGCACCTTCCTTGGAATTTAAGATTGAAAGTCAGAAAGATAGCCTTAGCTTCTCTGGATAGTTGAGTGTGTGGGTGATAAACTTTGGAGCTATGGAGAGTCCACATCTTCCACCAGGGAGCTAAGCTAAACCAGTCCATGAAGAGCAAAGAACCAATGGGTGTGCAGGTAAAAGCAGAGATAAAGAACCAAGGAGAGATGAGAGATAGGAAATACAACCTAAATTTCTACTGCCTCCCAGGTACAAATCTGCTCAGACCCAGTTACAAATCTGCATTTGTATTCTTTGAGTATCTTCATTTTTTTTCCAATAAATTCCCTCCTTTTTATTTAAGCCTACTTTACTGCTTTCTGATATTTAGAACCAAAACCATTTATCCAATAACAGTGAAGGTATGTTGGGGAAGAGGACACTCCAGATAAAGGCTTGACATGAACAAATATCCTGAGGTCTGACAGGGATTGGTTGTTTGAAGAATCAGAAGGAGGATTGTGGTCCTCCATTAGCATAGACAAAGAACTGGGTCTTGAGATTCTAGAAAATCCCAAGAAAAAAGAGACCAGTCATGCTGGAAATAGATCCATCTTCTTCTAAAAATTAGGAATCATAGTTAAAAAATCTGAGGGATTATTTAAGTTCCATCTGGCAAATGAGTAAAAATGAAAACCTTCCAGGGACCTGCAACTACATAGGCTTTGGGAACCGATGAAGTCTTAAAACTTGGAAAGGGTCAGCAGGAGCAAAGAACAGGTATTGGCAATTAGGAAAGACTGATACTCCAAAGTAGGACAACTTCTCCCTCATTTATAATGAGATACAATGATCATGGGCCCAGGAATACTTGAAGTCTGCCTGTGCCAGACATTCAGCACTCTCTGGCCACAAGGTCACAATGCTCTATGAAGATGAATAGGATTTACCTACATGCACTTCTCCATTCTCCACACAATGTTAATTTTTTCACCATTCTCTTCTGCACTTCCTCAATTACATTGGAAGTTAGTAAAATAGTTTCTGGTACATTCTCAGCCCTTCATTTACCATTAGGCAGTATCACGTGCACCAAGGTATAGGAAAACAAATGTCCTAATGTCCTACTCATTCATACTATAGAAATACACTGTTGGCCCCATTGATAGAACTCCAACTTAGTATATCACACATTAAATAAACAGATAGGGTAGAGTTTATTAGCATTACAAAGGAGCTTTCTTTTGCAAGTGTGGTCTTCAAGATTTGTTTAACTTGCTTACTTCTCCAGAGCAATTAAAATAGTATTGTCCCAAAAAGCATTTACACACACACTCCCAGGAATACAGTTATTGTTATGTGATGGGTTTGACTAATATTGAATTTAAGATTATTGACAACAGTAATTCCAAATCATAGCTCTGGGAAGTTTTTTAAGGCAGTCAAGAGTAGAAGTTCTTTTTTTGCTGCATCAATAACAGAGGAGATGTGAATGAAGCAAGTCCCTCTTGGTTTTAATAATTCACTGCTTGGTGTTATTTATGTTCATGTGACTGTAGGCTTGGGTATTGCTCAAGCACTCAACAACATCCCAGGCACATAAATAAACCATCTTCTGCTCTCAGTCCAGGAGACAGTTATTGATCTTTCCCTACCTGACTTTCTGAGGATTTCTAAAATAGCTCACCTTAGGGGAATTAGAGACTCAAGTACTTTTCTTTTGTCCTTTGACCAACAAAAAAAATCACCAACAACTTGAAAACGATGAATTCTGACAGAAGAAACATCAACACTTGCTATGATGGCCAAAACAACTGACCTGGCAACTTAACCTGGAAACTAAGAGACAAAGGAAAAATTCAGAGTTCATTGGCCACTGAGGCCACATCAGTCCAGCAAAAATCAGACTCTAAACAACAGCTCTGGAATCTTGATCAGCCAAAAATCAGGCCATGCAATCTCTGAGGATCTGATGGGAAGAAGAGATGCTGGGGTGCAGACATTCTACCTTTTCATACACTTAGTTGTCCATTTCTCTTGTTGTTATTGTTGCTGTTGTATTCTTATTTGAAAATATTAAGTGGGTATAAATGTTTTGGATGACATGGATTACTTTTTTAATGTTTGAGTCACAGCTATAAGTTAGTTCCAATTTAATAGTGAGCACATATGGTGTTTGTTTTTTCATTCTTTAGATGTTTGATTTAGATAATGGTCATCAGTTCCATCCAAATTGTTGCAAAAGGTATTAATTCAACCTTTTTTACTGCCCATGGCTAAGTAGGACTCTATACTACTATCTAGTAAACATGATATACTACATTTTATTAATCTACTCATGAATTGATGGGCACTTTGGTTAATTCCACGTCTTGGCAATTGCAAAATTGTGCTACAATAAACATCTGAATGCAAGTGTCTTTTTGATACAATAATGACTTTTCTTTGGGGTCAATACCCAGTAGTAAGATCACTGGATTGAATGGTAGGTTTACTCTTAGTTCATCAAGAATCTCTGTACTGTTTTCTACAGAGGTTGTACTAATTTGTAGTTCCACTAATAGTGTATAAGCATTCTTCTCTCTCTGTATACACACCAGCATCTATTTTTGTACTTTTTAATGAAAGCCGTTCTAACGGAGATAAAGTGATATCTCAATGTACATTTAATCTGCATTTCCCTGATTATTAGTGATGTTGGGCATTTTTTTAAATATATGTATTGGTCATTTGTCTATTTTCTTTTGAAAAGCTTCTATCCATGTATTTTGCCCACTTTTTAATCTAGTTGTTTGTTTTTTTCTTACTGTTTGCTTGAGTTCTTTCTAGATTATAGTTATTAGCCTTTTGTAACACATATAGCTTGTGAATAATTCCCCCCATTCTGTAGGTTGTCTACTTGATGACATAAAAACTTTTGAATTTGATCAAGTCCCATTTATTTATTTTTGTGTTGGATTGCCGTTGGGGTCTTAGTCACAAATTATTTGCCTAGGCTTATATTTAGAAGAGTATTTCCTACATTTCTTCTAAATTCTGGTGGTTTCATGCCTTATATTTAAATATATTATCCATCTTGAATTAACATTTGTGAGTGGTGAAAAATCCTGTTTTATTTCCTGCATGTGGCTATCTAATTTCCCAGGAACATTTATTAAATAGGGCTTCTTTTCCCCAGTGTATACTATTGTCTTCTTTGTCAAAGATCAGTTGGCTGTATGCGGATAGTTTTATATCTGGGTCCTCTTTTCTCTTCCATTGCTCTATTTTGCTATTTTTATACCAATACCATGCTGTTTTTGTTGCTATATCCTTGTAGTTGAGTTTGACGTCTGATAATATGATGCCTCCAGATTTATTCTTTTTGGTTAGGATTGCTTTGGCTATTCAGGCTCTTTTCTGGTTAGAAACAAAGTATGGAATTATTTTTCTTAAATCTGTGAAATTTGACTTCGTATTTTGAAGACTAGCCAAAGCTCAACTTTTTCCCACCAAGCACCCTGCCATGAAGAATACATACTGCAGTACTGAGGCAGCCTGGCAACGGCAACTGATGAGGCTCATACAAGTCATGTTTCACCCTGTGATTCCAGAGCCCCCAACAGGAGCCTGGTATGTCCCTCCAGAGATCTTAATCACAGCTTCCAGCAGGAAGCCAGCACTTCTGCCCCACCCAGACCTGCTGTCCTACAGGTCTTGGGCCCAAGAGGCAGAAGTTGAGCATTCCTTAACCCAGTGCTATTCCTTTGTGGTGGCAAAATGGCTGAGTCAGGGCCAAGTCTTCCTAGGATGCCCATAACCACAGGTTAATGTCCTCATCTATGAACTTAATACATTGTGTTTTGTTTCGTGTAATACTTACTGTCTCTTCCACAAGACTGCAAACTTCTAGAACACAAGAGCCCTTTCTTATTCATTTTTATATTTCTAGGCACTGACATTGGCCCACAAGAAAACTCTTGGTTGGTGTTAATTTAATGAAACTGATGAATCGTCAAGTGCTAAGATACATGAACAGCATTTTTAGAGTGTTTTAATATTAGCAAAGTTCAACAAACTGCCCCTAAGACAGTTACAGATATGTGTCACCCACTAGCTGCTCCTCACTTACCTTAACAGAAGCCCCAATGCAGAAAAAACAGAGATAAAAGGCAAGAAAGTAGACAAAGACCTCAGAGAAGCCTATATACATATATACACACACACACACACACACACACACACACACACACATGCATGCGCGCACATATAAAGTCCTCATTCAACCCTTGTTTCAATTACCACATAAGCAGGCAAATTTTATAAATTTTACAAATTTTTATAGGTTACATCATAAAGGAATAACAAATAAGAAGGTTGAGATAACATAGACAGAAAGTACTCATTGTGAAGCCTTCCATTAGTCAGGATCCTCTACCCGTCATTCTTCATAGTAAATGAACTGTTAACATACTGCCACAGAGCTTAGGCCTCTCTGCATTCATTAGTGTGAGCCAGTATCTTAAGTCTGGTTACATTTTCTCCCCTCCAAGAGTGAGTTTCTGGCCATATAAGAGGGAAGACCAAATTTTGGAACTGTTACTACAATTTAGATTAAATAGATATTCTCTTAACCATGCCCTATTTACTGAGTTGACAGAACCAGTATGCTGCAGCCTTTCTGTAAAACACACAGACTGATGCCACGGCACAGGGAATGGGAAGGTAAGCTGACACACTTCTCCCAGTTGAACGACATTATAGTTTAAATAGTTTAAAATTTTTTTTCCTATTATAATTATGTAATTTAATTAAATATTATTTTTTATATTTATATATTACGTAAGTGCATATATAATAGAAGTATACATATATAACACACAGATTACTTATGAGTATGAAATGGAAGAGATTAGCTTCTAAAACAAAGTCAAATGTTTTAGAAAGGCTTTATAAAGCTAAACCATTCAAAATTACTAATGAAATGATCATGAGCCACTGTACTCCAGCCTGGGTGCCAGAGTGAACCCCTATCTCTAAAAAAATGATAACATTTTAAAAGTAAAGAAAAATTTCTGGGTAAATTTGATGCAGATGAAAGATTTTCTAAAGATTGGGGGGAAAGGGATTATTAAAATCTCTATGTGCACAACACCCTGATTGCTTCCTCAAGTTAAGAGTCTTACTCCATTTTACAAGCATTGAAACTGAGAGTTGCAGGGGACGCACTGCAGCTGTGGTTAGGCAAGGAAGATAGCGGTGAACTCCACAGTGAAGTAGTCAGAGGCTTTGGGCTTGTGACAAAAGATTAGCAAATAAATGAATATTTATACATTTTAAGTTAAAATAACATGTCTAAGGAACCGACGAATAATTTTTTTTTGCTTTCTCATTTTGATCAAGTTTTTCCATATAGGATCACCCACTGGTCCTGATCATATAGGATCAAAGGGCTTTTAGTGTGATGTAGCACTAGATCCCACCCGGCTACAGACAGCTGCCTCCGAGAATACCAGCACCTTCTCCAGATTCCTACAACTGGATCAAGAGGGCTCTTATCTATAGACCCAGGCCTTCAATTATGCCATGGCAATCAAACTACATCAATTATGACATCCAGGAGATGCTCAATAAATGGTTGCTGGAAGGATGAATTAATGAAAACAACAGAATAAAGATTTAGAGCCTCTTCCTAAATCCATCTCATCTAGTCCCCTATCATTAGCCTAAACTAGTTCATTTAAATGTTAGTGTTTTCTTTGTAAAAGCCCACTAGAGAAGAAAATAGAAATCTCTCACCCTTGCTTTGGAGATACAATGATCTGTCTCTCTCTGATCTCAGTCATCCAGTCAAAAATGTAAGTTTATTTCTTCTTCTCTGCTCTGATGGACATGAATATTGCTTATTGCTCATGTACTCAATACCAATATGAAACTAGGAGATGAATAAACACAGAGATTATGAGAATTTCCCCCACATAAGAGAAAACCTAAGTTACTCATTAAATAAATACCCCTAACTGTACATCAGATACCCACAGTATGCCAGGTACCATATTAGGTGTTGGGGATATGGCAGAGAACAAGATAGACACAATCCCATCTCTCAAAACACCATAGTCATAAAGACAAGAAAAAGTAAGAAGGTTGTTTTAGGTTCTGAAACAACAAATCCATAGATACGGCCAAGACTAAGGTAAAGCAGGTAAGGTAACCAGGATACAAATTTAAGGAGGCTTCACCCTCAGGTTCTCACATAAGCATGTGGGAGTGATGCCACCTTTATTTCTGCACACTGGTCCCCATTTTGTCAAGTAGGTCCCCCATTCCACTTCTAGCTATGTTTAGCTTTTCTGTAGTCAAACTCACAGAATCTTGTTTCTTCCGTTTATCCATAACCCACTATAAATCTCCAGGCTGTTTTGCCACATTTGTGTCTGGTATATTTTGACATGGTTTGCACCTGGGAATAGATCTTAATGATTAAATTTTAACCAGAAATGTTTCAGCCTTACTACTCTTCAGTGGGAAAGAAACCACTATGTATTTTATTTTTCAGCTAAAAAAATTAGCAAGCAAACCCAAGAGTAACGAATAACTGTGTCTCACTCTGAGATACAGATAGGTTTCAGAAAATTCAGATGCCTTGACTTATGTGAGTTTAAAGGTGCTAAGAAATATGTCTTGATGAAAAATATCTACCGAGAGATAGCATGAAGTAGTAGTAAAGAAATTAGTAATAAAGACCTGAGTTCAATTTCAAGTTCTGCCAATTCCTAGTTAGATTAAAAAATGAATAAGATACAGTCCCTGCCATCAAGAGGCAGGCATTTACTGGGGATGATAAATAGGTGATTATGCACAGTGAAATATGCACAACGATGGAGATACTCACGGTCTTAGCACAGAGGTTGGGGGCCTGAAGGAAACAGAGAGAAGTGTTACAGTCTGAGTCTTTGTGCTTCATATTCAACACAAGTTAATGTATTAAATTCTAACACTCAAGGTGATGGTATTAGGAAGTTGGGCCTTCGGGGCGTGATTTGGTCTTGCAAAAGAGACCCCAGAAGGCCAGCTCCCCCTTTCTACCACATGAGGGTACAGCCAGAAGGTGCTGTGTAGAAGAAATCAGACTAAATCAGTCAGGGCCTTGATCTGTGATTTCCCAGCCTCCAGAAAAGTTAGAAATAAATTTCTCTTATTTATAAACTAGCCAATTTACAGTATTTTTTTTTTTTTATAGCAGCAGGAACTAAGACAGGAAGATGCCAGGAGGAGGGGGCACCTGAACTGAGTTTTAAAGCAGATTCAAAATTAGCTCTGGGTAGAAGAAGTGTGATGTAGGCAAGAGAGGACCTCAGAAATGTGTTAGATTTTTACAGAGTGAAAGACTACAATGTTGGTTCAGTTAACAGGAATTTAACATCAAGATATACAAGGAAATAAGAGAGACAGGAAGCCGTGTCCACATCAGGATCATCAGAGTGCATTTGAGACATTCAGGAATCAACACAGTTCTTAGCACTCAGTTACCTTGGATTCTCGCAGAAGTGGATCCATCACACGACGGTTAAGCCTCTCTCTCTTCCTCTCTCCCTCCTCTGGTCTGCTCTTCCCAGGTTTCTATAATAGTGAAAGATGCTCTCTTTATACCTCCTTCCCTCTGGCTGCTGTGTATTCAGGGTTTATTGCCTCGGAGCTCCTACCTACCATTTTTTCTTTGTATGTCTTAGCATCTTCTTAACCTACTGTCTACTGATTTTCTGCTCTTTGCAATTGAACTCACCAAGAGAGGAAATCCACTTGCCCAGCCTCATCCAGTATGGAGCGACCTGCTGAGCAGAGTTCTCACCGAGGCCCCTCCAGGCTGCAGTCAGTGGTGACTGTGTCAGAGGCCCCTGCCTGGTTCACTTATCTATACACAGAGCAGTGAGGTCACACAGCACAGAGCATACCAACCTATTCACAAATGGCCTTCCTGAGAAGTGTCTTCTCCAAGGCCCCAACCAAAGGCATCAAGGTAGAGAACTTGCTTGGAACTGCAAGCAGTAGGACTGCCGGGCCTCGTCAGGAAGCAAAGCAAGTGTCTAGGATGAGACTGGCCCAGGTGCTGCAGGGTTTTCTGTTCGAGGTTAAAATGTGCCATGGATAAATCCCAATCTACAAACTCAGATATACATGAGTATATTCCATTTCTATAAGTACTTTAAATCAACCTAAATCCAATGCTGAAATCCTCTTAATTTGGAGGCAGACTTATATCTCAATTGATTGGATGGAGGTGGGGAGGCTTGTCGCTTGGGGTTGTGCAAATATCCCAGCGTCTTGTGCAGGAGGTCCCTGGGACTCTGGTCATTGGTCCACATAGGGCATCACAGAGACACCCAGTGGTTGCGGCAGCCACCACTGCTTTTATCTACTTGAAGAGCACAGGAGTCTTTGCCAAGCCTGAGACTATCTATGCTAGGGTCAGGCCTTCCCAGGGCACTGAGCCGTCTTCTGCCTGTGAAGCAGGTAGGCAGCCCTGGCAGAAGAAGCCAAGGGTAAACAACCTTTTTTCTTTTTTTGCTGAAGACAGGCCCTGACCCCACCCCCATCACCCAGGAGTCGTGCACCCAGGCAGGATGGCCACATGGATGCTGTCCTCCCAGAACACCAGCTCAGAGGGTGCTACCTCCAGGTCCCCTACCAGCCACATGTTACAAAATGGACCCAAGGTTTTTATAGAACCTGTCTGTCCCTTTAGAGAGTTCATTTCTGAAACAGTCTGGCTAAACATAACAAATCACAGGATAACACATCTAAAAGGAAAAGGCTGGGGGTGAGAGCTAGGTATTCAGAAGGAAATGTAAGCACTGACGGGGCAAAGAATATGACTTTCCTGGGAAGGTGCTGTGGCTAAGATGAGAAGCCACCAGTGACAGATGAGAGGGGGGGAGTCAGAGAGCGACCGGCCGGGGAGGTGGGAGCGGGAGGGGGAAGCATGAGAAATCAGCAAGGCAGGATTGTCTATCAGGACTGACTGATTTGGCAGAGAAGGAGACAGCAGTATTTCAACTAGAGCTTTAAAGCAAATAGAAAATCAGATCTCTGGCTGAGACAGTAGCAGAAAAAAAAAAAAAACCTGGATTCAGAATACATTTTCCCCTTAAAGGAGAAGAAAAATCATGCAGGGCCACAGAGAAAGGTCTTGTGAAAACAGGACAATACTGATTCACACTACTATAGCCTTCTCCCCTTCAGCTCAGGGAGGCTGTGAGTACAGGAAGAGGGTCTGGAAAGCTGGAGTCCATGCAGCTTCTGCTTCCCACTGCTGGGTGCTCCAGCCACATGCTCAAAACCTCGGCATCCCAACACTCTTCTCTACAGCGTGGGGACAAGCAGACCGGCCTCAGGGGTTGTGACAGGCCTCCGTAAACTCTTAGAATGAGGCTACTAGGTACTGTGTTATTCCAACCATGTGACATTCTAGAAAAAAGCAAAACTAAGGAGACTTTTTTAAAAATGAAAATCAGTGGTTTCCAGGAGTTAGCAGTGAAGAGGGATGAGGAGGTGGAGCAGAGAGGATTTGGGGGGGCAGTGAAACAACTCTACAATACAACAATGGTAGATACACGTCAGTATTAACTTGTCCAGACCTACAGAAAGCACAACACAAACAGTGGATGCCAACGTGAACCAGGGACTGGGGCAATACGATGTGCTGGTGCAGGGTCGTGGTTTATAACAAAAGCACCACTCTAATGGGGATGCTGACAGTGGGAGAGCCGTGCATGTGTGGGAAATCTCTATATCTCAGCTCAATTTTACTGTTAACCTAAAACCACACCAAAAAATAGAATGCGTTAATTAAAGAAATAAAGTCTATATTAAAAAACACAAAGTCAAAGTTCATGTCACAGAGTCCTTATCATGTCAGCATGTGATGCCAAGTATGTGCTGGCATGTCTGATACAGTCCCAGGGCTGATCCTGGAGGCCCCAACATGACACTGCACCACCCGTCACAGGGGACAGACCACTTTCCTATGCCCCTCTTGCAGGTCCCCCATAAGTCACACAGCCAGTTGGCTAGTTCAGTTGGAATAAAGCAGGCTCCCCCAATCCCAGCCCTTATAAACTCAGCCCCTGCTCCTTCTACCGGGGTGGCTACAGATTCCTCACAGGTGGATTCCATCCATACCCAGCGGTATCCGCCCCCACGCCTCCCTCCCCTGCATCCCCAAGAGCTGCTCTTCTCTTGCTACTGTGTCACCCTCTATGTGCCTCCCAAACCTTTCAGCTTGCCACAGAGACCAAAGGCCTCTCTCCTGACCCTCTGCCTGTGCTCACAAATGTGTCCAAATGGGCCAGAGTCCACCGCACCCACATCAACCCACAGGTTCCTGCCCTCTATTATAAATAGAACCATCCCTCTACTATAAATTTACCTATGGGAAAAACAATCACAGTAGCATCCTTATTGAACATTTCATATATGTATACAGGCACTTGTACACATTTTCTCCTAGAATTCTCACTCTGGCCTTTTGACTCAGCTTGGGTAGTAACCAGAACCCCCACTTGTCACATGAGAAAGCTGAGGTCAGGAGACTGAGGCTCCGGACGGCATCTGGATGGGTCCAGGAGACTGAGGCTCCAGGCAGCATCTGGAGGAGTTGGTGCAAAGCAGGCGAGACTGACTCCGAGTCCACATGACACTGGCTCTGACCCTCCAGCCTCACAACTTTCCTGGTTGACATGATGTTCTGCTGACTCCATTTTCCTCCCCAGTCTTCAGGGAGAGTGACTTCTCACGCCCATTCACTCTGGGCCAGTCTTCCACCTCTTGCCTTCGGCACATGAAGCGCAGCCCATCAGCCCACACCTTCCCTCTAGACTTTATCACAGCCCTTCTTCTCTGTCATCATCCCAAGGCATCCAACACCCCTATGTGCAATTCTTTTAATTCCTTGGCCTCTGAGCTTCTATAAAGCTAGTGACCTCTACTCAACCACAGGAAGCTGCAGGGTCAGCTGAATTCCACAGGCATCATCATTGCTCCAAAAAGCTGCAAAGCCTCAAACCCCTTCTACAAACTCCTGGTGTCCCCATTCCTGATCCTTCCCTCCACCTGTCTGGGTTCTTCTGACCTCCATCTCCTGTGTTAGCTTCGCAGCTCTTTACCTTCTCCTGGGTCCCATCTGCCCCATCTCACAGGTAGCACTATAGCAACACACTCCCTGCCACCCGAGAACCCCACTTGCCACCCAAATGTGGTCCTTCCTTACCTATGCAACACCATTCTCCAGAAAACCCAGGCATGCTCCTGGGCTTTTTTACGGCACCGGCCTCTTACACCAAGCGTGGTAGGTTTAACCCAGCCCGGGCTTGCTAAACAACAATGACAACTGCACCAAAAAATAGCCGGGCATTTTGGCGGGCACCTATACTCCCAGCTACCTGGGAGACTGAGGTAAGAGAATCACTTAAGCCCAAGAGTTGGAGGTTGAGGGCGGCACCTGTGGCTCAAAGGAGTAGGGCGCCGGTCCCATATGCGGGAGGTGTTGGGTTCAAACCCAGCCCTGGCCAAAACCTGCCAAAAAAAAAAAAAAAAGAGTTGGAGGTTGCTGTGAACTCTGATGCCCTGGCACTCTACCGAGGGCGACACAGTGAGACTCTGTCTCAAAGAAAAAAAAAAGTCAAATTTGAGGTACTAACACCAGCAGGCCCCTCCCTCCTGGGGACCTTTCATTCTGCTCTCAGCTCTCTCTCCACGGGTGGCACTGCCCACAGGACTGTGTTCATTTCTTAGCTTGATCTCAGATGTGCCACTCCACTTTCTACAGGTAATTTTACTTTTACTGGGAAAATTACACAATTAAATGTGAGTCTCCTCAGCTTTCCTGCTCTCCGTATAACACCTCCCAAACCTCCTTCACTGTCATATGGGAAGTGTGCTGCTCCTTTGCCAAGACGGATGCTTCCACCTTGTTGACCCCGTTAGCTCGTCCCCCTCCAACAGGTCATGTTGTCCACAGTCCCGCCTCTCTCCTCCCTCCTCTGGCTCCCTGTGCCACCTGCGTCCATCAGCGGCGTGGGCTCTCCCATGTTAAATCAGTGTTTCTGGCAGGGCCAACAGCGTATTCAGAAGTCACTGCTGGACATGAAAAAGCAGGCTCTGTGCTTGGTACTGGACAGACAGACAGAAATGGAGCAACTCCCACTCCCAGGAACTCACGTTCCAGGGGAGAAGCAGGTAAATGAAAAAATGGGATGACTCTGGGTAAGGACTAAGTAGAGGGTTATTGGGACTACAGTACAATGCCTTCTCCTCCAGGTCAGGAATATGCTCTCTGCCTGGATTGAAGGGCCAGAAAACTGGGAACTATATTTTCCAGATTCACCATTCAGGTTCCAAGGTTACATCCTAACCCAGCTCCTCACCTCCTCCTTCCCAGAGTACGGCAGTGTTCTCCTGGGTGGCCTTATGATTTCAAATCATCCTGCATTCCAAACGTCACACCACTTCAAGGGTAAACATCACTTTATAACAAACGCTTCAATGGTAACTATTACTCACCAACACCAAGATATGAAAACAGCTTGTCTGAACTGCATAACAATTGAACGAGCTCCTTGCAAAGAAGACAGTTCTCACCATTACTGTTGATACTACATATTCAGTATTTATTCTGTTGCCTCTTGTTACTTGTTATATTTCCATTTGCATATGACTCATTTTCTTTACTCAATTCTAATTCCCATGAGGGAAATGCTACAGATGCAGGGCGTTCTGAATCGGTTTTCTTTGAATCACGCCGTGTTTTAGTTTCTTAGTAGGTAAGAAAACTAACAGGCAAGAAATAAATCAAGAGAAATATTGGCAGCATATATTACAAATATGAGTCTTATATATGTCACACATAAAGAGTTCTTATAAATCCCAAGGAAAATAAATAAACCAGCCCATTTATATAGTCAATAAATAGGCATTAAAGGTCTGAATAGCTAAATATTTTACCTTACCAATAATCAGATAAATGCAAATCTAATTAAATGTTAAACATGAAATTAAACATGTTTGTTTAAATTATATATTGTTATACATATAAATTGGATGAAAATGAATCAAACTATCAATAGCTAATATTGATTATTTGCTATGAGCCACTTTTCTTTTAGAGAACTTTACATAAATGCATTCTTTAAATCTTCACAATAAGACTGTGAAGGAGTTACTATAATCTTCCTCTTCCTCTCATGTGACAGATATGGGAATGAGACACAGAGAGATTAAGTAACTTATCCAGAGTCAGAGAATTTTAAATTAGATAACTGGGAATTCCAAAACCATTTCATTCTTCTGTCTCTTTTAGACAACCAAACATTTAGTGAATATTTCACTTTTCCGTCTCTTTTAAAAGATTAAACATTTATTGAATGTTTTCGATTGCCAAGTATGTGCTAAGTGTTGTGCATAAATTATCTTATTTGATTCTTACAATAACCTCAGGAAGGTTTTTTTTTCTCTTTATGTAATAGACTAAAAGTTAGGCTAAGAGAAACTAAGCCAAATTCACAACTAGTAAATAATAGAATGGGGTTTGTTTGCACAAAAGCCTATATAAGATATAAATAGGTACATCCATGTACTATAGATGAAAAAGTGAAATGGTATAACCACTCTGGAAGGTAATTTGCTAAGCATCACTGGATTTTTAAATTTAACATTAGCCAATGCAGTCTTTCAGGTATATTATTTCCTTGAGAAATCATTATATACAAAGATCCTCCTGTAAAGATGATTAATATTATTTGTCACTGGAACTGGAAAGTAGCTAATAGTATATCCTGATAACGGAACACAATGCACCCATTAAAAATGATACTACAGGGCAGCACCTGTGGCTCATCGAGTAGGGCACTGACCCCATACACCGAAGGTGGCAGGTTCAAACCCAGCCTCGGCCAAACTGCAAGACAGAAAAATAGCCGGGCGTTGTGGCAGGCACCTGTAGTACCAGCTACTCAGGAGGCTGAGGCAAAAGAATTGCCAAAGCCCAGGATTTGGAGGTTGCTGTGAGCTGTGTGATGCTACGGCACTCTACCGAGGGTGATAAAGTGAGACTCTGTCTCTACAAAAAAAAAAAAAAGATACTATAGTAGAATATCTTTATGGTATGGAGAAAAAAAATTAATGATATGTTGCAAAGAGAGAAAAGGTAGATTACCAAACAGAAAGTATTGAATGATTTCATTTTTATTTAAAAAATTGGTGATATAAATAGAGTTGACTAACTGTATGGCTACATAGCAGGTAAATGGCTGGCTAGTTAGCCATACACTACTAGATATTTAATATGTGGAGTTATCTAGACAGCCACAGCTCCAGTTTCTTAAATGTTAAGAAAATGTTTAAGCTAGTTGCCTCCATACTGTAGGATTTTGGGTGATTTTTTCCCTCTTTTCAACATACAAATTTTGGTGACAAAAATATTTCTCCCTAAAGTTCATAGATAAGGGAAGAGATTATAATCCTAGGGTAGACAAAAGCCAAGAGTCATGGTTAATACTTCCCATCAACAAGTCTCAGGAAAGATCAGTCCTTCCTCACAAACCCAGTGAGAAAATGCGCCAGGCTTCAGATCCTTTCTCACCAATGGAACACAGGTCATTTTCTCCTGCCCTGAAACACAGTGTTGTCATTTAATGGGATTCTCCACCCCGGGGGCCATTCTTGTCTGTTAAACCAGTTGCCTTAGTTAGAATCCTTTATTTGTGGGCTACAGAAACTAAATGGAGGCACGTATGTCAAAATGAGTTCATTAAAGGATAAGGGGCACCTCTCACAGAACTCAAGCCCAGAACTGAGATGGCTACTGGCCCCCTCTGATTCTCCACCCTGGTGATTCTCAACCAGTGTGCCATAGCACACTGGTATGCCATCAAAGGATCTTAGGTGTGCCATGAAAATTTTTAAAGATCATTAATTAAACTATTTTTGAAACAAGTTCAAAGCACAGTAAGTATATATATATTTTTTTTCTTTTTTTTTTTAATCAACATAGTTTAAGTGTGCTGTGGAAGTTTAACTATAGGTTCAAGTGTTCAGATAAAAAAGGTTGAAAAACATTGCTCTAGCCCATGGGAGAAGATGGCTCCACAGCTGCCAAGTCCACAGCCTCAGGATCAACCCCACAGATTGGCTAGAGAAAAGCCAATTGGTTCACTCTGGCTCAAGCATCCATCCTTATTTTCGAATCCAGGCCCTGCACCTGGATTCCAGGTGCACCGTGGGAGCACCTGTGCCCCTGTGGATGCAGGATGTGGCTCCTAGGGGGGCAGAGGAGACCCCTACAAGAATTGTCCTCTGCCAACTAGCTCTGCTGTCCTTCATGGCTACCCTGCCACTCCATTTGTGCTCAGCATCCCACAGGTAAGCATCCTGCCACTCTCTAATATTTCCAGTCAGTGGGCCCTGACAGCAAACTCAACGCTAAGGATGGGGATGGTCTTACCTCAGGCTTCTTTGATATCTTCCTCAGCATAGTACATCTGCAGCTTTGAACACTTATCTGATTGCCCCTGAGAAGTATCAGCCTTCAACACAGCTAATAACACAGCATAAACAGCTGAAAGCTAACTTTTAAGGAATGAAGCCCTACAAACAATTCTGCTCCAAAATTAGAACCAAGGAATGAGGCTTAAGTTTTGAACTCTGTGTGCTTTAAAGAGATATAAAAGTGGATCTCAATTAACTTTGTGTGTGTGTGTGTGTGTGCATTTTCTCCTTCATGGCCAAAGCGAAAACAGACTAGAAGTTGCCTATATTTTAACAGCACACCATTTTCCATGCTGGAAATCTATTTAAAAGATATTTTGGTCTGTGAAATAAAGTAGCAATGTTCACATGAGAATGCGAAGAGGAAAGTATTTAGATCCCATCTCCTCAGGCCTGCGTGATATCAAGCTCAGACACATTAAGGGAATGCCATTTGGGATCTTCTTTTAATTGGATTTTCTAATCTTTTATATATTCTAATGAGCTGAGGGGAAGAAAATCTTCGGCATTGAGGATGAAGCCTTTATGGAGATGATCTGAAAGCTTTCTTCTCGTTGGGTTGCTCTGGGCTGGGAAGTAAAGTTGAGTAGAAGTTTGACGTGAATCTCAATCACCTGTAGGGATTTCCCAGCTTTCAACCTGTAGGACATTCCTGTTTAAGGCTTTTGTTTCTGTCTCTGAGGTGCTAGTGTCATGAAAGAAAGGCTCAAAGGTCTTCAGCCAAACATTTTTTACAGAAAACTCAATGTAGTTGAGCATGTTGCATTTGACGATGATTTAACAAGGATATCCAAGTCCAACATAGTCAGAGGTCAGACAGCTGCAGACCAGAAGGACAAAGAGTTCTGATGACCAGTAGCCACCGAGCAAAGGCCACAATGCCTCAGGAATCTCTGACATCAGCCCAGACCAAATGACAGGGAGGTCTGGCCCCTTGTCAATATTACCTACAGAAATAACACTGGGCACATGCTGATCACCTCTGACCATCTGTGTTAGTTTGCCAGGGCTGCCATAAAAAGTACCACAGAGTGGGTGGCTTGAATGACAAAGTATTTTCTCATAGTTCCGGAGGCTAAAAGCCTGAGATGGAGTTGTTGGCAGGACTGATTCCCCTTGAGGTCTCTCTCCTTGGCTTGCAAATGGCTGGTATTTGTCTTATACCCACATGGTTCTTTCCTCTGTACACATCCACGTGCTACTTTTCTTTCTCACATGAACACGGATCATATGGGTTTAGGCCCCACTTTGTGACATCATTTCAAGTCAATACTCCATGTAAGACCCTATCTCCAAATACAGTCATTTTCTGAGGTACTGGAAGTTAGAACTGCAACATATAAATCTGGACTTCTGCCCATAAAACCACCAAAAAACAATAAGCTAGGAGTATGAATACTTCCTCCAAACCTCTTTGACCCTAGTGGGAAGTCAGACCAGCACTGTTCCTACATGTGTGAGCTTAGACAGATGGCCTAGATACCAACTCTGCAGGTCCACACTCAAGTTGTGAGACCTTAGAAAAGCTACTTGTCCTCTCTGGGCCATGGTTTCTCAGAGACAAAATGAGGGTGATTTATAATAGTAGCCAAGTCCAACATAGGATTCTCATGGCAATTTAAGGGTTCACACATACAAAGGCCCTAGAACAGCACCTCACACAGCAACTATTATTATCAACTTAGCCAGAATGCACTCTGGGTAATTATGGCCCAGCCATGCTGGAGACCTGTTGGATCTACATTTAAAGCATTGTTCCAGGTGCCCCCAACAGACACTAACTGAAGTTACCCTTGAGTCTACAGTGAGTCTGACTACAACCTGGTCACCACGAGCTTGGAAGCAAATACGTATCCGCTTTCCAGAAGCCTTGGCCAGCTTACTTTTTCAACTTAAGCCCCTGAGTACTTAATGCTCCAGCTTGTATTGAATGAATTTGCATCCACTTATAAATCCCTTTGTATGGATTGAATTGATAGGTGATGAATTTCTGCCTTTGTTTTTCTTGTTCTCACTGAAAAATACAAAGAAAGGCTTAGACTAATCCTGGGAAGATAAAAGTCTTCAAGTGACTCTTCTTTTCCAAGCCTGTTTAGTCCTGCCTGTAGCTAATCAGCTTGCTTGTCAAAGCAGATCCTAGATCTGCTGGAAAAACATGACAAGGAGGAATGTATAAAGACTGGCGACACTTGTGCTTTGAAGTACTGTGTGCTTGTCATGGAGGTGCCAGGCCTCCAGGTTTCCAAGCATTACACCAGCACCAGTGGAATCCTTCGCGTCCATCTCAGAAACAGCGTGCTCTGACAGCAGCAGACTTGTATGAGGGTCTACTATGCGCACATCACCGCCCACAGATGGGGAACAGAGAAGAGGTATCAAATAAATAAGCAAGTCCCTCAAGTTGTCTTCACTCCCTTCTACTGCCAGTTCTTCCAGTCTCTGTCAGTAAATATACTCCTAGAACATGTCCATCACTGCAAAAAGTTCTATGGGATAGTGCTCTCTTAGTAAGCAAAATTCAAGAGAGCTGGTGGCTTTCAGACAGGTTTGGGACAAAGCAATTCTGTAACTATTGTATAGGGAGGTTAGAATGCAAAAGCATGAGTTATTTAATGCACAATTATTTTTGGTTTGCCAACAAAACACCTAAGCATTATGAGGCAAGACCTGATTTATCCATGTTGTGGATAACTTCTTCAGTCTCGACTACTTCTTCAGTTTCGTATAGCCCTTGGTGGCTTCACTAGTTTTTAGAACCTAACTAGCACTGTGTTAGAACCTAGCTCAGCACACTTTTGTGCTCTGTGTGTGTGTGTGTGTGCGCGCGCATGCACACACACACATACAGACCCACATACAAGTTCCGTCTCTCAGAAAATATGAAGCTCCTTAAATGCAGAGATTTATTCCTTTAACCTTTTTAAAAAAAAAATCCCTAGTGCCAAGCACAGTGCTTTTCACATAGAACATGCACAAAAAGTCATGTTGTGTTTAATACCATCATACACATTCTCTCTGACTTAGCCCCATCACTCCCACTTGCTGATTCGCTCTTCACAGTTCACTTCTATGGTGCTCCACACGGTGCCCACAAATGCTCCAGGCTTCATATGCCTAACATGACCCTGGACTTTACACACACCACTTCCCACCTCACCTCTCTGTCTGGCTAGTTCTTGTGCGCACCTCAGCAATCAGCTTACACCGTTCATTGCCCTGTCTGAACTCTAGGCCCGAGTCACCCATCCCTCCCATCCCATGGGAATGTAAAGTCCAAATTCAAGAGAACAATTATCTCAAGCTAGAGACAAGGGCGCTTCTGTGGTGCTCATTGATGTGCAATTGCCGGTTTGGCTGTCTGCATTCCCCACTAAATCATGAGCTCTATGAGGGAAAGAACTGTATTCAAGCTGGATGCCCAGAGCTGAGCATAATGTCTGGGACACAGAAATCTATTGCAGTCGAAACGTGTCCCCCAAAATTCACATGTTGGAAACTCCCAGTGCAACATCAAGGGAGGTGTTTAGGTCAAGAGGATGTCTTTCTCATGAATTTATGCCCCTATAAAAACAGCTGGCACAACTAGATTCACCCTCTTTTCCCCTTCTGCCATGTGAGATATGACATCCGTCTCCACTTGCTGTTCCACTTCCACCATGTGACGATACAGCAAAAAGGCCCTTATCCAACACCAGATTCTGGCACCTTGATCTTGGACTTCCTGGCCTCTGGGACATTGAGAAAATATATTTCTGTTCTTTATAAATAACCCAGTCTGTGGTCTTTTGTTATAGCAGCACAACACAAACTAAGACAAAATCACATAAACGTTTAAGAAATGAATAAATGGATAAATGGTGAGCTATAAAAATAGTTATTGATCAGATAACTCAATTACAGATTTATAGAAATGATATAGACCATGTCTATTTCCATATATGAAGCATATTCACCCTTTGACATTTCTTCCTCCCAATTATTTAAAATTCAGATAAATGAGAATGATAAAGCCCAAATTCAAGAGAACAGTTATCTTAAGATAGAGACAAGGGTATTGGATATGAAAGAACACATAGATAGACAAAACTATATTTGTAATGTTCTAGTTTTATAAATGAGTGCTGAGTTTATGGTGTTTAACTTATTAATGTTTTATTGCCATATGTGTTATATATTTTATGTATCAAATATTATAGAATATAAAATAATATTTTTTCAGACAGAGCTTTATTCATCTTTAATAGTAATTTCATTTTAACTGTTTTACCTTTTTTACTTTTTATTGAATTTCACAATTTTTGTTTTTCAGTTTTTGGCTGGGGCTGGGTTTGAACCCACCACCTCCAGCATATGGGGCTAGTGCCCTACTCCTTTGAGCCATGGGCACCACCCAATTTCACAAATATTTTTAGAACCACTTTTATTCATTCAAATGCAGAACAAAGGGTGGTACCTTGCAGGGTAATGGTAATGTGTTCAACCTTTATCCAAATACAAGAAAATAGATGTCAGTCTCCATGTGAGATGCTGTTGGCAACTTAAAGAAATTATTTTTAATTTTCTATTCCAGCCCAGATGATCACAGTGATCCTAAAGACACCAGTGAAAGAGGCTGTGCCTGGAAGCACAACTCTTAATAAGGTGATGTTATTGCAAGTTGACACTTCCCTCCAAGAAAGCAATTAAAGGTCACATGGGGAATTAAGGAGCAGGATGCTATTCACCTTAATTCAGTGGCATCTATGTGGTGCTTACTATGTGCACAGCATTGTGAAAGACACCTGGATGCGGTGGAAACTAAGACAAAAACTCTCAGCTCCCAAGGGCAAGGACCTTACCTTCTTATGGGGAAAGGCTGACAGGTGAATTGAAGTGCAAAAATGTCAAAGAACCATGAGTAGACAGGCACAGGAAAAAATAACTTTAAGTTGGGGGGAGGGAGGTGGATGGTGAATCAGAAAATGGTTCTACAGGTGGGCAGGGAGACAATCCAGGGAGAGGCAACAATAAGCGTAAAGACATATGAATGTCGTATTACTAAATGGCATATTAAGTAAACACACTTCATTTCAGAACTGCTCTCCAAATCCAATTTAAGTGCCATATACACACAAATGGGAATGATAAAGGATACCACTAGCACACCAGGAAGCTGGAGAAGTTCATGAACGTACCCATCGACCTTTAATTTAGGGTCACTGGGTTGGTAGAACTGGGAATGTACAGGTTATACTAAAATACTTAAAATCGCTCTGAGACCTAACACCTAATTATATTTGACTTGGATCGATATTAAAAATTATTTTACATCTTTCTGAGAATTCTGAGAATTAAAGGAAAAGAAAACTAGCTCAGAACCATTGAGGAATAAAAACAAACCAATTCAAAAGTTAAAAATTATTTCAGTAAAGGGATAGAAAATCCCAGATCATTGGGTATTCTCTAGAATCAAATCAACTCCCTTCACTGAAAGAGGTGGCTTCACAAGACCTTTGCTGTGGCCTTCCTTGCCCCAAGCTTCCTCCATAGACATAATCATTCTCAGTTTTCATAAATCTTTTCAAAAAACAAGAAAGCTTTTCCTGCCAAATAGAGGTCCATGGTATTACGTCAACAATCCATTCAGAATAAGTTTGAATCACTCTCTAAACTGCAGGTGGGTTAAGAATTGATAGCCTGTATTCAGGGTCTTTCCTAACAGAAGATGGCCAACTGCAATGATTTGATTCTTCTTTTTAGAGAACAGCTGATTCTTTTCTGGTTTCCTTTGGGTTTCTCCCATTTCCATTCTGGGTTAGCAAGCCTTGCTGGCAGAGATCGTAATTAGGTGTGATTTAAGTGCTGCATAATTTGTATGCTGCTATAAAATGCCAATGCAAAATCAAGAGAGTTTGGTCAAGAGGAAAATTTATTTTGGAAAAGAAGAGGCGAGGGGGAGCAGGTGGCACGAGGCCATCTGCTTCAGAAGGGATAATTAGGATTCTGGCTTTACTGAGAACATTTTTAGAAAAAGCATTTGCAAGGGTTGCTCAAAAGTAGCACCCATTCTGAGAAAGAAGAAGGAAGAGATGCAAGGCTGATCAGGCCAAGCTCCCTAGACGAATCCAGGTCCAGGTAAATCAAATGAGAACTTGCAAATAAGAACTTCCCAAAAAGATCCAATTGGAAGGAAATCCTGCAAGGAAAAAATAGTCATCACAGTAGAAAGGACGACCCCCAGCTTTGATATGGTCTCTTTTATCCATTGACACTGCCCCCATGCCTTTCATGTCCAGGAAGCAGAGAGGTATGAGAATTATGGACTAAGATGTTTTGAGATTATGAAGATTTTCTTCCTAATCATGGCCTCTGACCATGAGGCCATTTCTTAGCATCCTTGCCCAGTCAAGATAAAGGGCTTGGGTGGGTAACTCCTCAGGTTAAACACCCATGGAGAGAAAGGCAAGCTCTTATAGGTGTCTTAAGGGAGAAAGAAGGCAAGGGAAAAAGGGAGGGAGGGAGGAAGCAAGTGACAGGAGAACAGGCTGTCAGGTTCTTTCACGACGTATGGATTTGTGGAGAAGCATCATGCATTTAGGTTGGTAAAGATGGGAGATGGTTTCTATAAAATTACCAGTTCAAAGGTATTTGCTCTATGCGATTTTTAATAAATATTGCACACAGAATTTAATGCTTTTGTTTTAACAGTTTCTGTAATGTGAACTAAATTAGTCAGTTTGTTGCAATATTTGCCAGCATCTATTATAATCACTGTAATTACCTTCATCTGTCTGTTAAAGGACAATTTCTATTTCATGTCATTATCCTTACACTGAAATAGCACAGCACAAATTAGAAATTATATATAGACAAATTAAAGTTTCCTCCCAGAATCTGAGTTTCTTGTGTGAAAACTTCAGTGACAGATTCCAAGTTTGGTTCAAAGAATTTTAAACTCAACTCATAATCTGGTATGAAAGGAAGTTTAATGGATAACATTGAATAGAGTAAAACCTCATGAATTCAGACTTCATTAATGTAGAATTTGTCATGCTTGACTTCACTATGTCCATAAAAACATAGTTTTCTAGCAAATTATTATGATAAATTTAATTGTACCAAGAAGCAGCTTCGTATATTCAGGAGTCTTGAGTGTTTGAAAGCAAGGACTTAAAAATTCTTTATATTCTACTGTAGGTTAAACCTTGTCACAAGAGCCCTTCTTATCCTTTGTTGAAGTGAAAACAGATAGTATAATATTCTATCTCCTCTAACACATCTGGAAAAATTGTCATACTAAAGATAATATCAAGGCAGCACCTATGGGTCCGTGGGTAGGGTGCCGGCCCCATATACCAAGGGTGGCGGGTTCAAACCCAGCCCCGGCCAAACTGCAACAAAAAAATAGCCGGGCGTTGTGGTGGGTACCTGTAGTCCCAGCTACTCGGGAGGCTGAGGCAAGAGAATCACCTAAGCCCAGGAGTTGGAGGTTGCTGTGAGCTGTGACGCCATGGCACTCTACCAAGGGTGATAAAGTGAGACTCTGTCTCTATAAAAAAAAAGAATAATAATAATAATAATAAAGAAAGACAATATCCTTTTCCTTCTCTTACCTGAAAATGCTCTCACTGAAAGAAAAAATACGCAGTATCCCATGTGGTTGGTGTTCTTTGTGTGTGTAGATTCCCCGGCTAGAAGCCCAAAGGAAGAGAAGGGGGACAGGATTCAAAGACTGTCTCCTCCTCCGGATCCACCAAACAAGTACCCACCATCATCATAAAATAGCAAAGATCCAGGTCACCTTCTAGCAGGAAACCTAACTCGGCTCCTGAAGGAGGCCACAAGACATCCCCACCCTAAGATCGTGGTTCATTGTTTCCTGGAGATATCTAACAAGTCAGCATGGAGACAAACACCCTGTGCTCCCACTTGGTTCACTCTGGTCCTTTTCTACAAGTGGCTTGAGCTTATTGGTTGGTTTGTAAGAAGAAAAAGTAGCTCATTGTGCCTGTTCCCAGTCTGCCTCCAGAAGGAATGGGAAGAACTGCCCAATCGTGGTGAGACTACACTGAGAAGTTAAACAAGATAATGCGTAAGGGCCAACAATAATAATTGATCTTCTAGTTCTAGCTCTGTCTGTGCCTGATTTCATTGAAATTCACATATGAAAGTCATGATCCTGTTCTAGACAGAGAAACATGAACAGAAGTGATGCTCGTAAGGTCAGGCCATCGAGTCCTTCAGAGGGTGGAGTGTAGCTACAGTAACGCCCTGGCAACAGTGAAAACCATGGCCCCTAAGGCAAGGATGAGAGTTGGCCAATGTGTTCTTTAGTGCAATAGAGTGAAGTGGAAAGAGCACTGGACAACTGAGAAGCCAGATACAGTCTTACCGGCTCTTTCACTAGCTGAGATCTGCGGCCAGCACCTCTGTGAACATTCTGGACACATCCCGCACATGTATGAAATGAAGTGGATGAACATCATGAAGATCCCTTCTAGCTCTAGAACTCCATGATATTATGAAGTGCTCCCTCCTTAGAAATAAGGAGAAAATAACACTGTTTTAACCATAAACTATATGCCTAAGTATGGCACAATTTACCCCTAATTTTTGAAAGGCCCAAACCCAATTAAAAAAAAAAGTTTGTCAGAAAAGACTCAAATTCAATCCACTAAAACAATTGCTTCCCATATTCCTAATTCAAAATAGACTGTTTTAGTTCATTATGATTGATTTTGAGAAATTGTAAATGAACAAAAATTTGGCCCTATCCTAAAAAATCGTGGGGGCTCATATTCTCATTCTTTGTAAGCCATTAACATCCCTCTCAGTGGAAACATGAGCAACAACTTGGGGCCATAAGTAATCAAGGAGCCTACTTTCATTTTCTGGGGAATGAAAGGCAGAAAGCAGGGGTTTAGCAGAAGCTCGGAAACAGCAATGAAAGATGATGATTGTGTTTTTAAAATCCCAGTTTCATTTTCAAGTGCAGAATGTACCCAGAAGCAAGACTCAACATAGCAACCTCCAGTAAATGTCCTTAATTACTTCTGTTCTAGGCTTCTTGAAACATTAGCAATCTGGAGGCCAGGTCCATAAAACTGGCAGAAATCACTCCAAATCATTTTCTAATCATTTACTTAAGAAGTGGGCAGACATTATGCCATAATGTAACTTCTCTAAATAATTATTCAACAGAGTAGAGCACTTACCTCCGAAATCCTCTAGGTAGGACCAATGAGATTTCATAGGGAAAAATGAAGCTAATACTTTGTTTCCCTTGGAATTTAAATGATGTGGTTCTGTTTCCTTGTTCTATATACCTGGATGGAGCACTCATTCCTTTCTTCTAAGTTCTGGGACAGCCAAAACATAAAATAGTCTGCCTTTTATGATACTTCCAGTATCAATTATTACAAATAGATTTGCCAGACCACATGTCCTATCCAAATTTGTATGTGAAACACTGGATTTCCTCAGGGCTGGACCTATCATAATTTACTCTGTATGCATTCACATGCTGTTTCTTGCTCTCACTGCTTTCATCCAGGCAGGTCCCAATCAAATAATCTTGGTATTTCTTCAAATAAAATTTAAATACCCAAAACTCCAGGTTGGTTTTGGTCAAAAGATTCTTCCAAATCCTAATCAAAATCACTTAAAAAATTTAAGAATCTATTTTGTCTCTATGAGTCTGAGATAACAATTACTGGTACAGAAGGAAGATCTCGAGACTTAAATAAACCTCCAAGCTAACAAAGTCAAATGTTGGCAGTGTGAGGACAGAGGAGGAGGCTGGAACATGGGGATGCGAAATAAAGAAAGGGCAAAGAGAGCACAGGGATGGAATTTATCTTAGGCAAAAGTACATTTTTTAAAACCTTTTAAATTTTCATAAAACATCAACCTCTAAGGAAAATCACCAATGGGGGAGAATATCTAGCCACAGTGCTGATGTTACAGTTGGCAGAAGTCAAGCAAGAAATTCACCTTGAGGGAAGCCAATGCCCTCCTCTGGCAGATGGGTCTGCTCCACACCTGCAGGAAGATGTCTCAGTGATGACGATTCAGATGTCCTTCTGCCACTGCCTCCTCTTCAGAGGCCAAAGAGGCAATTTTGCAGTTGCAAATGTTTCCACCTAAGACTCCCAGCAAACAGTCTAGTGTCCTATAGAAGGCTGATCCATAAATAATGAAGCAGAAGCCATCTGACCTCTCTTCAGGGCTCCCTCCTTCCCAGCAGTCACCCGCCCTTCCTGTAATTGCTTGAGGCAGGCAGGGGTTGTTACTGGAAGGGCAGATGTGCCTCCTCTCCTGAATAACTGAGGCCACATTTTCACACTGGTGAACAAGAATAAGCAGCAAAAATAACAAAGAGATGGATTCTCTTACTATAAATAAATATAGAAATCTGCTCTGGGACTGCAAAGTCATAAAGGTGCAATAGAGACACCAAGTTCCCTGGAATTCACCAAGGAAACCTTGGTAATATACCCAGAATTATCCAAAGAATTATTTGGCATCTGAGCAGAAGAACATCAAGAGTCTTTTAAATGAAAGTTAATGCTAACATTGGAACAACTGAAGTGGCTGTACTCTAGTCCAGGACACAGAATAAAAGAAACTTTATAATTCTTCTTGGTTTTCATAACCAACATTTTCAGATCCACCATATCAGTTCTTTGATGATTTTGAAATGTGTTAATACAGAGTCATCTGTGTGCCAATCTGGCCTACTCACATCTGGTATATCTAATTCCATCTTTAGTTTTAAAACTGATGCAAAACAGCTTATGGTTTTGGTCAAGCAGCTTTTCTTGTATGAGCGACAAACCCCCCAGTGATGTTGCTGGTCAAGTGGGTGCCATGGCGTTGCCGTCCCACCAGCATCCATTCTGACTTCCAGCTACACCAGATCTGCAGAGCCCTTGGCAGCTCCATCCACCAGCTTTTACTTCTCTCTTTTTCTTCCTTGGTTAAAATTTTATTTTTAAAGTTCCTTATACATACGTACGCAATTATTGTAAAAATGTATCACACTGGACATCAGGATTTTGGTTTTGTTTTGCTCCCCTGTTCCCATTCCTTCTCATAGCTCCACACACATCATGGCCTCTCCCCAAACCAGGATTCTAGTAACAACCTAGCTTGTGTTCTTCTGTACTTTTCTCTGTGCTCATATGATAATATAAACATATACATATTTATATAAAAATATACATATATCAGAGATGCAGCATTGCTTGTTTTAGGATTATATTGTAAGCAGTGTCTGCTCTTGCATTCCTAACTACAAACCACCTTGTGAAAAAGCCCTCCAGGTTAAGCAATGGAGTTATAAGATTTACTTTTAGTTTTTCTTTTTTAATTCTTGCACGAGATAAGATGTGAATAAAAATAATCAATGAAATCTCTCCCCTCCTGACAAACATTCACTTTGAAGGCCAGGCGTGTGGCTCACACCTGTGACCTCAGCACTCTGGAAAGCAAAGGCAGGTGGACTGCCTGAGCTCTGGAGTTTGAAATCAGCCTAAGCAAGAATAAGAACCTGTTTCTAAAAACATAGCCAGCCATTGTGGTGAGTGCCTGTAGTCTCAGCTACTTGGGAGGCTTGAGGCAAGAGGAACATTTGAACTCAAGAGTTTGAAGTTGCTATGAGCTGTGATGCCATGGCACTCTACAAGCATGACAAAGTGAGACTCTGAATTAAAAAATATATATATATTCACTTTGGGTATGGAATTGGTTCACATGGATGAGAAGTCCCAAAATCTGCAGTGAGCAAGCTGAAGACCCAGGAGAGAACTGATGGCACAAGTTTCAGTCCAAAAGCCAGCCAGCTCAACACCCAGCAAGAACAAGTGTTCCAGCTCAAGTCAGAGGTAAGAAAGGACCCATGACCAGCTGAGGGTGGTCAGATAGAAGCTCTCTCTTTTCTGTGGGAAGGTCAAAATCATTGTTGTTTTCAGACCGTCAAATGAATGGAGGAGCCCACCCTCACTAAGGAAGGCGATCTGTATACCTGACGTTCAAATGGTGCTCTTGGCCAAACACCCTTACAGAGACACCCTGAATAGCATTTGACCAAATATCTGGACACCCAGTGTGGCTCAGTCAAATTGACACATAAAATTACCCACCAAAACATCTTCATATACTGTTTTCTTTGTTTTTTTAAGGATAAAGTCTGTCACAGTTTGTTAGGGCTGCTATAACAAAATCACTTAAAATGAGTGGCTGATAAATAAAAATTTATTTCTCACAGTTCTTGAGGCTGAGGGGTATCTAAGATAAAGGCACCAGCAGATTTGGTGTCTGGTAAGGTCTCACCTTCCAGTTCCTAGGTGATACCTTGTCACTGTGTCCTCACGGGGCAGAAAAGGCAGCTCTCTGGGGCTCACTTATGAGGGTGCTAAACCCACCAATCACCTCTCTGAAGGTCCCACTTCCTAATATCATCACATTGATGATTAGCTTTCAACATATAAATCTGACAGGAAGGACATAAACATTCAGCAAAGTCCCAGCAGTGGAATTACTATGCATACAGAAATGTGTACTACTAATTTAATAGTTTTTGACACCTTGCTTTCCACAAAGACTAAAACAATTTAAATTTCTGCTAGCATTATATAAGAGGACTCTTTTCTCCATGTCCCCACCAGCAATGCAAGTTAATGCTTTTTAAAATGTTGGCCATTTGTATATCATCGTTACTTAAAACTGGATTCCAAGAACACCGATGACTTTTAATATCTTTTCACAAAGTTCTGGCCATCTGGAGTTGTTCTTCTGAAAATAGTCTTTGTATATCATTTGCCCATTTTTCTGCTAAGTAGTTTGTACCTTTGCAACAATTTGTTAAAATTTTTTTATACTCTCAGATGTATGGCTATTACTCCTGTCTTTTACACTGATTTTTTTTTTGGTATGAATATCACGTACTTGTTTTTGTTTCATTGTGTTTGATAACATCTTTTCTTTTACAGTTTTTGGATTCTTAGTCTTAGTTACAATTCCTCCTGCCATGAGATTGTACAAATCAAACCCAATTTTTCTTGCAGTTATTTGTTTTATTGTATACATAGGAAAGGGATCCAATTTTGCTTTCATCCAGATGGAGAACCAGTCATCTCAAGACCAGTTATTAAATTCAGACTTTTCCTACTGGAATACATTAAGTTCTCATGCAAATCAAACCCTATTTATGGTTTAGCTATTGCATTCCATTGATCTCTTTTGTCTTTCCCAACACCAGTATCATAATGACATTATTTCATTGTCTTAAATGTGTGTTGTAATATCTAGTGAGAGAAATCTCCCCTTCACTTTTCTTTTATATATTTTCCATTGTTAGTCTAGAAAATTTACTCTTCCAAATAAATACAAAAGTACAGTGAGGTAGGAGGAATAAGTTCTAGCGTTCTACAGCACCATAGAGCAACTGTAATAAAAAAACCTTTTATTGTATAGTTTCAAATAGTTAGAAGAATGGGTATTCAATGTTCCCAACATAAACAAATGAAAAATGTTTGGGACGGCAGATACGCTAATTATCCTGATTTTAGCAAGCCACATGCTATATGTGTACTGAAATATTACATTATACCTCATATACATAATCATATGATTATTCTGTATCTACTAAAAATAATTTTAAAATGGAAAAATTCATTCTTCCATATAAGCTATAAAGATTATTTTCTCCTAATTTCCAAGACAACAACTCTCTGTTGGGATACTGAGAGAAATTATATAAAATTTGTGCACAAATTTGAAGACATTACCTTTTTTGTACTAGACATCTTCCTTTGAAAAAAGAAAATCTTTCCAAATGTTCAGGGATTAATGCATATCCCTCAATAAGGTTTTAAAGTTTTCTCTACATAATTTGTGTCATTTTTTAATATACCAACTTACCAAATAAGTCTTAGTATTGAAAGCCCATTATAAGTGAATTTTTCCCATTTCCATTTCTGATTGCGTATTTTTGAAAAAGACTTTTTAAAAGTTTTAATATTTGTATATGTTTCTTATTGCAACTACCTTACAAAATCAGCTTACTAATGTAAGTAACTGTCTTTAATACTGAAAAGTACAGTCTTCGGGCTTGTGGCTTTTGAAAGATTTTTTTTATTATTAAAACATAGTTGTGTACATTAATGCAATCATGGAGTACAATGTACTGGTTTCATACACAATCTGAAATATTTTCATAAAACAGGTTAACATAGCCTTTATGTCATTTTCTTAGTTATTGTGTTAAGACGTTTATATTCTGCATTTAGTAAATTTCACCTGTACCCTTCTAAGATGCACCATAGGTGTGATCCCACCAATTCCCCTCCCTCTACCTTTCCTCCCCCCTCCCTTTCTCCTTTCCCCATATTTGTATACTATAATTGGATTATAGTTTTCATATGAAAGCTATAGATTAGTTTCATAGTAGGGCTGAGTACATTGGATACTTTTTCTTCCATTCTTGAGATACTTTGCTAAGAGTAAAAGATCCATGTTCCAGATCCATCCATGTAAACATAAAAGAGGTAAAATCTCCATCTTTCTTTAAGGCTGCATAATATTCCATGGTGTACATATACCACAATTTATTAATCTATTCGTGGGTTGATGGGGATTTGAGCTTCTTCCATGATTTAGCCATTATAAATTGTGCTGCAATAAATATTTTGGTACAAATATCTTTGTTATAATGTGATTGTTGATCTTCTGGATATATACCTAGTAGAGGAATTACAGGATCAAATGGCAGGTCTATTTTTTAGATCTCTAAGTATTCTCCAAACATCTTTCCAAAAGGAACATATTCGTTTGCATTCCCAGCAGCAATGTAGAAGTGTTCCCTTTTCTCCACATCCATGCCAACATCTCTGGTTTTGAGATTTTGTGATGTGGGCTAATCTTACTGGGGTTAGATGATATCTCAGAGTAGTTTTGATTTGCATTTCTCTCAAGATTAAGGATGATGAGCATTTTTCATGTGTCTACAGGCCATTAGCCTGTCTTTTTCAGAGAATTTTCTGTTCAGGTCCCTTGCCCACCTTGTGCTCGGATCACTTGTTCTTTTCTTGCTAATATATATGAGTTCTCTGTGGATTCTGGTTATTAAACTTTTGTCAGAGGCATAATCTTCTCCCGTTCTGAGGGCTGTCTGCTTGCTTTACTTACTGTGGTCTTGGCTGTGCAGAAGCTTTTTAGTTTGATCAGGTCCCAGTAGTATATTTTTTGATGTTGCTTCAATTGCCAGGGGAGTCCTCCCCATAAAATATTTGCCCAGGCCAATTTCGTCAAGAGTTTTCTCTGCACTTTCTAGTATTTTTACTTCACTTCTTTTATTTTTCTTCTAGTATTTTTATAGTTTCATGTCTTAAGTTTAAATCTTTAATCCAGTGAAAGTATATCTTAGTTAATGGTGAAAGGTGTGGGTCTAGTTTCAGTCTTCTACAGGTCACCTGCCAGTTCACTCACCATCATTTGTTAAATAGGGAATCTTTTCCCCACTGAATGTTTTTAATTGGCTTGTCAAAGATCAAATAACGGTAGGTAGCTGGGTTCATCTCTTGGTTCTCTATTCTGTTCCATACATCTACCTCTCTGTTTTTGTGCCAGTATCATGCGGTTTTGATCACTATTGATTTGTAGTATAGTCTGAGGTCTGGTAGCATAATTCCTCCTGCTTTGTTTATATTTCTGAGTAATGTCTTGGCTATTCAAGGTTTTTTCTGATTCCATATAAAATGATGTATTATTTTTTCAAGATCTTTAAAGTATGACAGTGGAGCTTTAATAGGGATTGCATTAAAATTGTATTTTTCTTTGGGTAGTATGGACATTTTAACAATGTTGATTCTTCCCAGCCATGAGCATGGTATGTTTTTCCATTTGTTAACATTTTCAGCTATTTCTTTTTTTAAAGTTTTGTAGTTCTCTTTATAAAGATCTTTCACATCCTTTGTTAGGTAAAATCCCAAATATTTCATCTTCTTTGGCACTACTGTGAATGGAATAGAGTCCTTGACTGTTATTTTAGCTTGGTTATCATTGGTATATATAAAGGCTACAGATTTATGATTGATTGATTTTGTAACCTGAGACACTGCTGTATTCCTTGATCATTTCTGCGAGTTTTGTAGTAGAATCCCTCATGTTTTCCAGTTATACAATCATATCATCTGCGAACAGTGAAAGTTTGATCTCTTCTGACCCTATGTGGATATTCTCAATTGCCTTTTCTACCCTTATTGCAATGGCTAAAACTTCCATTACAATGTTAAAGAGAAGTGGAGACAATGGGTCACCTTGCCTGGTTCCTGATCTGAGTGGAAATAATTTTAATTTAACTCCATTCAATATGATATTGGCTATGTGTTTGCTGTAGATGGCCTCCATCAGTTTAAGAAATGTCCCTTCTATACCCATTTTCTTAAGTGTTCTGATCATGAAAGGATGCTGGATATTATCAAAAGCTTTTAGTGCATCAATTGAGAGAATTGTATGGCCTTTGTTTTTTAATTTGTTTATGTGTTGAATTATATTTATAGATTTATGTATATTGAATCAGCCTTGAGACCCTGGGATAAAACCCACTTGGTCATGGTGTATAATTTGTTTGATGTGTTGCTGGATTCTGTTTGTTAGGATCTTATTGAATATTTTTACATCAATATTCATTAGTGATAGTGATCTATAATTTTCTTTTCTTGTTGGGTCTTTTCCTGTTTTGGGGATCAAGGTAATGTTTGCTTTACAGAATGTATTGGGTAGTATTCCATCTTTTTCTATATTTTGGAAAAGGTTGAGTAATATAGGTACTAGTTACTCTTTAAAGGTTTGGTAGAATTCTGACATGAAGCCATCTGGTCCCAGGCTTTTCTCTTTAGGGAGATTTTGTATAGTTGATGCTATTTCAGAATTTGATATAGGCCTGTTCAACATTTCCACTTCATTCTGGCTGAGTCTTGGAAGGTAGCATGCTTCCACATATTGGTCAGTTTCCTTCAGATTTTCATATTTCTGAGAATAAAGTTTCTTATAATATTCGTTAAGGATTTTTTGAATTTCTGAGGAGTCTGTTGTTATTTCATCTTTACCATTTCTGACTGATGAAATTAAAGATTTTGGTGGTTTTTTTTTTCCTGGTTAGGTTAGCTAAAGGTTTATCTATTTTTTTAAATTTATAACAACATTTTATTATTATTATTAAATCATAGCTGTGTACATTAGTGCAATCATGGGGTACAATGTGCTGGCTTCATATACAATCTGAAATATTTTCATCAAACTGTTCAACATAGCCTTCATGGCATTTTCTTAGTTATTGAATGAAAACATTTGTGTTCTGCATTTAGTAAGTTTCACCTGTACCCTTCTAAGATCCACTGTAAGTGTGGAAGAAGCCCAAGTGCCCACCAATCCACGAATGGATTAATAAATTTTAGTACATATATACCATGGAATATTATGCAGCCTTGAAGAAAGGTTTATCTATTTTATTGATCTTTCAAGAAACCAACTTTTTGATTTATTGATCTGTTATATAATTCTTTTATTTTCAATTTCATTTAATTCTGCTCTAATTTTGGTTCTTTTCTTCTGCTGGGTTTGGGATTGGAAACTTCTTCCTTTTCCTGTTGCTTGAGATGTCTCATTAAGTTGTTAACATCTTCTCTTTCTGTTCTCTTGAGAAAAGCTTGCAGTGCTACAAATTTCCCCCTTAAGACTGCTTTTGCGGAATCCCAGATGTTCTGATAATTCATGTCTTCATTGTCGTTTTGTTCCAAAAATTTGGTAATTTCTCTCTCACTCTCATCTACGACCCATCTATCATTCATCATAAGGTTATTTAGCTTCCATGTTTTTGTATGAGTATGCAGATTCCTGTTGTTACTGAGTTCAACTTTTAGTCCATGATGGTCCAAGAAGATGAAAGGAATAATTTCTATTCTTTTAAATTTGCTAAGGTTAGATTTGTGACCTAAGATGTGATCAAATTTGGAGTATGTTCTGTGGGCTGATGAGAAGAATGTGTATTTAGTTTTATTGGGATGAAATGTTCTGTAGATGTCTGTCAAATCCAAATGTTGAATGGTTAAGTTTAAATCTAAAATTTCTTTGCTTAGCTTCTTATTAGAGGATCTATCCAACATTGCTAAAGGAGTGTTAAAATCTCTGACTACTATGGAACTGGAGGTAATCAAGTTGCTCATGTCTATTAGACTTTCTCTTATAAATTGAGGTGCATTCTGGTTGGGTGCATAAATATTAATAATTGAAATCTCATCATATTGAGTAGTACCTTTAACAAATATGAAGTGTCCATCCTTATCCTTCCTTATTTTGGTTGGTTTAAAGCCTATTGTATCTGCGAATAGGATTGCAATACCTGCTTTTTTCTGCTTTCCATTTGCCTGGAATACAATCCCTTCACCCTGAGTCTATATTTATCTTTTCAGGTAAGATGAGATTCTTGTATACAACAGATATCTGGCCTGAGTTTTTGAGTATCCAGTCTGCCAACCTGTGCCTCATTAGAGAACAATTTAAGCCATTCACATTAATTGAGAATATTGTTAAACCTGGTGGAATTTTAGGTATTAAGTTGTTTGAAAGTCCAGCAGACATTTTTAATCCTTTCACCACTGTGGATTTTGGAATTTGATCAAAAGTTTCTGAGTGTGTTTACTTTTGTGGTGGAGGATTGTGCTGGTCATTATGGAGGATAGATCTGAGGATATCCTGGAAAGCTGGTTTAATTATGGCAAATTTCTTCAACATGTGAATGTCATTGAAGTATTTAATTTCTCCATCATAAATGAAACTCAGTTTAGCTGGATACAGGATCCTGGGTTGAAAGTTATTTTGTTTTAGGAGATTAAAAGTCAGTGACCACTCTCTTCTAGCTTGAAAGGTTTCTGCAGAGAAATCTTCAGTTAATCTAATATTTTTTCTCTTGTAGGTTATGGTTTTCTTCCATCTGGCTGCTTTCAGAATTTTCTCCTTCACATTAACTTTATTGAAGTTAATTATGATGTGCCTGGGGGATGTCTTATTTGGGTTGAGTTGTGCTGGGGTTTTGAAACTGTCTGCTATCTGAATTTCTGAATCTCTTGGATGTCTGAAAAGTTCTCTTTCATGATCTCATGAAGAAGAGCCTCTGTGCCTTGCAAAGCCATTTCATTGCCTTCAGGGATTCCTATTAGATGAATATTGCTTCTCTTTGAATTATCCCAGAGCTCTCTGAAAGAATGATCCATTTTTGGTCTCCATTTCTCTTCCTCTTTTAGAGTTTGGGAGCATTCAAAAGCTTTGTCTTCCATGTCAGAAATCCTTTCTTCTGCTTGCTCCATTCTGTTACTGAGGGATTCTATTGTATTTATCAGATCTTTGAGGGCTGCAAATTCTTGTCTCAATGTGTCAAAATCTTTAGTGATTTTGTCTTTGAATTCCTTGAATTCTTGAGACAACTTTTAAAATGCTCCTTAAATTTCTAATTCCAATTTTTCCTGTATTTTATTGATCTTATTTGCAATCCAAATTCTGAATTCAGTTTCTAACATCTCAGCCATCTATTTATGAATGGGATCTTCGGTTGTGTCCACCAAATTGTTCCGTGGGGAGGTTGACGTACTCTGGTTATTCATGTTACCAGAGCTTTTCTGCTGATTCCACCCCATGATTAGTTTACACTGTTTGGCTAGATGAGCAGATAAGGAGAAGTTGGGTTGGGTCCTCCAGGAGTAGTGACTGGCCAGTCCTTTCCCCAAAAGCTGGGACTGGTGTCTGTACCTTTTCCCCTAGAGTTTTTCCAAGGAGCTGTATAGTGCTACAGCCTGAGAAACTGGGGACCTTCTTGGTGTGGTGGGGCTAAGTGGCTCTGTCTTATTTTCAGCTGGTCTCTGTCTTACCGTAGTGAATCAGTTACTCTGGATTGAAGTCTGAACTGTGGAGGAATAACAGCAATTAAGTCACCCCACCCCCCACAGGCAACAATTGGAAGAGGAAAATCAAACCTTTCCACAACCACACACCCAGGGTACCACTTTGGATAGTCCTCAAGTGGTTGGCCCAGTTCAAGAGGTCCAAATCAATTGTTCCAGTCAGCACTGGTCTCAGGTGGGAGAGTTCAAAAGGTCTCTGGCAATTTGATAGCAAGGGTCTATTGGCAGCTCGAGTGCTCCATGAGGTCAGAAGGACCAACCCTGCACATAAATTAGTCTGGGAAAGTCAATGTCTCCTTCCCACCTTGCACCTCTGTCACACCCAGTCACTGGTAACCCCGCAGGGCTGTGACCCAGTTCCCTCCAATGAGCAGATTCTTCAGGGGTTTTGCATCTGCCTGAGTCCCAGGGAGATCTATATCTCCTCAGCCAGGCCACCACTCTCTGCCACTATCCAGTAGGAGGAGGTGAGGCCTGACAACCTCAGTGCTTAATGAGGGCTGGGGTGTTTCACTCATTTCCAACCCTGCCCCTGATTGGTGTTGCTGACAGGACAGAACAACTTCACGGAATTCATTTCTGTCCCGGGAATACAGAGGCTGTTTGAGTAACTCTGCCCTGTCTGTGCCACTGCCCAGTTTTGGCTGCAGTTGCTGAGACTCAGTGAAGCAATCCTCTGGGTTAGTCCCGCCCTGGGAGTCTGCTGTCTCTGCATGTGCATATTCTAGTCCCCACTCTCCGCCCAGGCCAGTACTGCCTCAGGCATACCCTTTACTAATGGGGCCTGCATTTCCATCCCAGATCTGTTCCACCAGTGGCTGTTACTGTTGAAGATGCTTGGCTTCCTCTGGTTGTCCAGAGAGACTGAGAATGTCCTTTCAAAATATCCCCAGGGGTGTTGGCTCTATTGTTCCCACCATGGCTACTGTTCTGAGCCTCGAGAGCACCACCGCTCCTATGTGGTTTCCTCTTAGCTGACCGTCCTCTCCTCTCTCCCATGCCAGAGAATCAGCACAGATCAGCAATAGTCCATGTCCCATCCACACCCCTCAGGAAAATGCTCAAGAATCTGGACTCTATGGGGGACAGGCTTCCAGACCTCAGGGTGAGAGTGGAGGGGAGTGCTTGGAGTTCAAAATTGCAGGTAGAGAATATATACAGTTTTATACAGTTTTATGCCTGGCAGAAGAGTGCAATGGCACCCTAGGGGGGGGAAGAGTTCCGGTTTTTAGAGGGTCTCTCCCACGAGATAAAATGGGAGGATATTTGAACTCTGCTCACTTGTTTGTATGGAGTATATTGCAAGCCGTTCTCATGGGGGAAGGGACTCCCGTCTGCTTGGCAATGGTTTTTATACCTTTTATTTGTATACTTGGGGTTGCAGCTCTTCTAGCAAGGTTGATGTGCATTCTCCAACCTTCTCTCTTGGCTCAGATCCAAACCATCAGCTTTCTTGCTAAACTTCTGTCCTTTAACTCTCCTTTTGGATGGGAACCTCTGTGGAAAGCTGGCTCCAGTCGGTCATCTTGCCTCTGCCCCCTGAAAGATTTTTTTTTAAATAATACCACCTGTAAAAACAATAGTTTTAATTTTGGTTCTTTTTTTAACTTATACTAGAAGCACCAACACAGTGTTGTGTGATGGTGGTGAGAATATTCTTTTTCAGTTTCTGATTGTAACAGAAGTCGATTTAGTGTTTTGTCACTTCATATTTGCTGGTAGATTATGATGAATGGCATATTTATTGCATTTAGGTTGTTTGCTTCTATTTTGATATTACCTATCTTTCTTATAAAAATTTTGTAAAAATCCTTTTCAAAATCTACTAATATAATTACAAGTTTTCTCTTCTAATTTGCTGATGTAATGAGTTATATTGATAGAGATTCTTATACCCATCTATTCTTACATTCCTAAAATAAATCTCATTAGTCACAGAGTAATATTATTCCAAAACTTCACTAGATTTCATTTGCTATTTATTTTTGGCATTAATATTCATGATTGGTTTATAGTTTTTAAGTTTTCAATTATATTTCCCTTATCAGAGTATTAAAATGAGATTGATTCCATTAAGTAAATTCAAATATTTTTAATTCTCCCACAATCTAGAAAAGTTTAAATAGCATTGCAATGATCTTTCTTTAAATATTCCATAAATCTGAATCATGCAGCCAGTTAGTCCTGGGTCCTATTTTCACAGGGAATTCTTTCGGTTTCTGATCTGCTCTCCAGACTCTTAGCTCCACAGCTGACTACTGCTTGGTCATCAGGACCTACAGACAGAGCAGGTTTCTTTGGTCCATCCTGCTCCTTCTCTACTTCATTTTCTTCTCAGTATAGTCCTCTGGCTATTTGTTTTGAGTCCCTTTTAGGTATTTTTCTGAAGTCATGAATGTGAGGAAAAGATACTCTACAGTACTGCATATCCTCAAACCACTTTCTTTTGTCCTTGCCCTGACAGGTAACATCTTGGCTGGGCACAGGATTTGTGAATTGTATATTTTCTGTGTCATATATTTTGTTCAGGTATCTTCAGGTTTCCAGATGGGAAGTCAGAGGCCAATCTTATTCCCTTTAAAGTAACATATTCTTGCTGCCTAAAAACTTACATAAGACTTTCTCTTTATTCTTAAAGTTCAGGAATTTTTATAAGAGTATCTCAACTCTAACTTTTCTCATCAGTATAACCTAGAACTTAACTAGTCCCTCCAATATATAAATTCAAGTTTTTTCAGAAAATTTTCTTATGTGTTTAATTATTGTCTATTTGTTTTTTTATGCCTCTATAAATCCTATTAATTATGGGTTACATCTCCTGGTTCTATTCTCATAGGCTGTCTGTTTTTTCCCTATGATTTTCATCTGTTCATGATTTTACTTTGTGCTTTGATCGCCAGGCCACCAGGGTGGGTCTCAGTGGTGACTGCTAACTCTTTCATTTATAGGCACTAAACTGATTAAGTGAGGACACTTTCTTTTCCTTTTTAAAGCTCTTTCATGGAGCACTTACATTTCTTCGGGTTTTCTTATTACTCTTATGCACATTTCCTTCAGCAGCTCTATTTTACTGTTCTGTTGGTTCTGACTCATCTTTCTCTCTCCAGCTGGTAGGATCTCTCAGCTACATGTTCTTTTCCTCTGCTGGCTCAGTGGGCTCAGGTCTGGTTGGCAGTGAATGGAAGGAATCTCCTCCTGCAAGGGCTGCTGAGGCTGCAGGAGGAAAGTGTCCGGCACCCCATCATCCACCCCTCAGCTCTTTCCTGACCTCTTAGGCACCAGGGGGACCACAAAACTGATGTCATCCTCCTTCCTTGGGTCACAGAGTTATTTCTGGACCAAGCCATTTGCAAGATCAACAGCTTTCCAATCCCCATAGAACTCTGATGGTCCCAAAACTCTCTTAGCAAATCTGTGCCTACTTCTGAGGCAGAATTCCTTTCTGAATCGTACAGTCTCCAGCCCCACTGAATCCAGCACTCACAGCTCCAGCTGACACTTAAGCTCAGGCACACAGATAATTGGGAAGAGGGACTATGTTAAAATTGACTCACTAGACTGGATAATAAAACACAAAGTCCTAAAAAAATACCCTGTGTATCTCCCCTCCTCCTTTCAGTCTAGTTCTGAGAAACAAGAAAATCACATGGGTGCCTGCTACATAGGCCTGCTAAGAAAAAAAAGGAGCAATCTAATTTAAGAAACAATTTAAATGACATTTTTCTTCATTTGTGCAAGGCCTGTCCTGGTTCTGTGAAGGCCCACAGCATGTGGGTCAATTCTTATATTCGCCACTGTGTCAATTAAAGGCAGGAAACTGGGCCGTGAAGGTAGATCAGAAGGAAAGGAGATGTTTCCTCTCAGATCCCACTTGGTCTTCAGTTAATTCAGCTACAATGCCAAGACAACTAAATATTACAAAGCAATAATCCTTGTGTGAGCACTAAGTTAGGAAATGAAGAAAAATACCTCCGGCTCATGCCCTAATAAAGCCAAGCTATTGAAATTGATGGCAAATTCCCCTCTGAGGAGCCTAACTACCATTGAGCTTCTCTGTTTCCTTTTTACAAATGATTGAAGTATGTTTTACAGCCTACAGCTACCCTTGAATCTCAGCCTGGCTCACTTAATATCAAGCATCTTGAAAAACTGCCAGCTGTGAAAGCATGGATGAGCTGCAAAGAATAAGCATAAACAGGCCAGTGTCAGGCACAGGTCCATCTGGGCCCACGGGGAGACTGTGAGGGGAAGAAAAAGCTCTGGACTAGGAGTCTGCCCAGGTGTCCTCACCTGAAGGGTAGAGGTCAAGACTCTTGACCTCTCAGAAGGTTCAAGAAAAATACTTCAGAAAAAACTACACGAAAGCAAGGAGATAGAGCTGCTATTATCACGTCCTCATCCCAAAGGCTTTTCCAGCCCCACTTTCCAGGCCCATGCTTCTGCTCCATTCAAGCCTGGCAAGTTTCAGAAAACACATTGCTTTACACCTCCAGCTATTTTTATAGTCCCCATTAGCAACAAGAGGCATCCGAGTGATTAAGCCAGCGCTACTATTAACAGTCTCTCATTGATTTATGACAATGAAAACAGAAGGAGCATCTTCTGGGTGCAGTTAACTGGATACATTAACTGTGCAATAAAATGTATTATTTATAAGTAATAAACTTAAATCCTGACTCTTAAAAAAAAAAAAAAGGATAAGAATAAAAGATCTTAAGGGGTTCAAATATCTAGGAAAGCATAGTTTTTTGGTTTTGCATTTTTTTCTCTGCTTTTATAGTCATTTGTTTGTTCTTCCTAACAAAGTCCTTCTTGTTTCTAGTTCTGCTGGCAGAGAAATAAGAATTTTCTTCACTAGAGCACTCAGCAATTATAGTATGGGTTGCCTTGACTTACAGCCCTCCCACTAACAGAGGGATATGTCTTATCTTCAAAAGGTAAAAGGTAACTAAGAAATTCTGGAATCATCACCAATCCCATAAACAAGCAATCAGGGTAGGCTCAGAGATAGGCTTCTTTCCAAAATCAGATACTTGGGGTCTAACTATATTCTTCCACCTGATCATTTGAACTAGTTACTCAAAGAATTTCTTTAACTTCCTTTTGCTTCTGTTTCCTTGGCTTTGGAATGGTGGGATACCCTATAACTCACCAATGAGGATGACATTAAATTAAGGAAGGTAATTCTGTAAAAACCCTATAGCTGAAGAGGAGAGAGAGGGAAGGGGAGGAGGGATATGGAAGAAGGAAGGGTACTGGGGGGACCTCACCTAAGATGTATGATGCAATGGTACATTTCAAAACTATTAAAAAATGAGTATAATTGGTATAATTGTGATGGATGTG
>CAUYON010054953.1:0-86273 GCA_963573935.1 Arctocebus calabarensis
GTAAAATCTATATAATTAAACACTTTTTTTTTTTGAGACAGAGCTTGAAGCTGTCACCCTGGGTAGAGTGCCGTGGCATCACAGCTCACAGCAACCACCAATTCCTGGGCTCAAGTGAGTCTCCTGCCTCCGCCTCCCAAGCAGCTGGGACCACAGGCGCCCGCCACAACGCCCGGCCATTTTTTGGTTGCAGCCGTCCTTGTTGTTTGGCAGGCCCGGGCTGGATTCGAACCCGCCATCTCAGGTGTACGTGGCTGGCGCCTCAGCCTGTTGAGCCACAGGCGCCGAGCCTCACCTATTAAATCTTAACTCCTCTCCCTAACAGGTTGTAAGCTTTGTGGCCATAAGGCACCATGTCATTTTTTGTTTTGGTTGCTTAATCAGTAACTTTACTGTTTTCATCTGAAAAAATCTCATATAAAATTGCTGTTTTAGGGTGGTGCCTGTGGCTCAGTGAATAGGGTGCTGACCCCATATACCGAGGGTGACAAGTTCAAATCCAGCCCTGGCCAAACTGCAACAACTAAAAAATAAATTAAAAAAAAAAAAAGGGGTGGCGCCTGTGGCTCAAAGAAATAGGGCGCCAGCCCCATATACCGGAGGAGGCAGGTTCAAAGCCAGCCCCAGCCAAAAACAAACAAACAAAAACAAAAACAAAATTGCTGTTTTTTGTAAGCGTCCTCATCTTCTTCCATTAGATAACACATATAATCCACAACATTTTGACCCATGATCTGCTTGTGATGTACTTCAGCCTTCAATTCCTTGCTTTCAGAATCATAACCAGGGACTCATTTGGTACTGGGAGGGAAAGACAAGCCCCCATCCACAGCTCCCTTCCAGGCCCCCCAAAACTTTATTGCCAGGGGTAGTTCTGGCGAGGCCAGCATCTAAATAGCGTGTAAGGGCACCAGGCTGGTCAAGAATGTTTTCCACATCGTATTCATCTCCAGTCACCTCCACTTGGCCTTCATAGATCTTGTCCACACTGAACCTATTGAGAGGCCTATGGGCCAGCAGCAGGCCAGTACAAGACACTGCAACATAATTTTTTTTTTTTTTTTTTTTGCAGTTTTTGGCCGGGGCTGGGTTTGAACCTGCCACCTCCGGCATGTGGGGCCAGCGCCCTACTCCTTTAAGCCACAGGCACCGCCCACTGCAGCATAATTTGTCAGGCCAACGTGCACACCATGTTTTGGTAGTTCACGTACACAAGCTGTGCAGACTGTCATATCCCCTTCTATATGGGCATAAGCAATCTGACAAATGTGTCTGTTAGTTACATGGACTATTATTGTGTCTTTGGTTGTGTCGTACTTACTGATCCTGTATCACCAAGCGTTTCCCAGCACAGTTATCCATTTTCCTTCTCACATTCTTCTAAATTTCACTCGGCTATCTCTTAAAGTAGGTCTTATTCTTGACAACTTTAACAAATCCCATCCTGTGGAATAGAGACCCATGTCCACCTGCAGGCCCAGCAGCTCTGGGGGGAAAGCCAGGCACCATGTCTTAACTCTTCTTTGGTTCTCCCATCTCATTCCCTCTAGCCTCTGGCAGAAAGCGGCACGCGGCAATTTTCTAATAAATACTCGTAGAATGAATGAACAGTTGAACCTCCATGCTGGTTTAGCTGCTGACCATACAGTAGTGATCTGGATAGACTTTTATTTCCATTGAACATGTTTGCTGGGTAGGAGGGTAAACATTTATGCATGTTCTTAGTCAATGAGAGTTCAGAATGAGGAACCAGTACAAGACATTTCCACCCTAAGACCAACTCGCCTAGGGCTATTGAACATGGTCATGCCTGGATATTAGTACATTTTTAACACTTTAGTCCTCTAATTAGTTGATACATATTCAGTTAATAGATCCAAGAGTGTCACTATATGCAATATTATTCATAGCAATGCAACCTTAAACTCTTCTCCAGATTGACTTAATGTTCGGCAACAGCTCAGAAACAGTCTGAAAAATGTTTTTTATAGCTATGGAGAGGAGTTTGGTTCTAGTACCAATCTTATAAGTAGTGTCGTGGTTAGATTTTCCAGCTTTTTCAGCTCTCCTAAGAGTCTCTGTGCGGGAAGCAGCTGATTCCCCAGGAAGGGAGTTCTATTATTACTTGCTTGCCTCTGGACATGTTGGCCCTCCAGCTACCTTGTCCCCTGATACCGACCACTTTGTAATAGAGATGACAATAAAGAAATGCATTTAACCAAACAGCACTACCAGAAATTAGACGGGCAGATCCCTTTCGGAGTGATCATACTGGAAGACAATGCCCTCGGAAACTCTTCCAGAATATTACAGGTGGCAGGTCAATGGGCGGCTAAGTAGAGAATCCATTCCCTGCCCTCAGTGGGGCCAAAGACCTGCCTTTTCCTGAGTATTTCCTGAATGCCAGCCACATGCCAGGCACAGTTCTGGGCACTGGGTCCTGCTCTCCTGGAGCCAACTTATGCTTTAGGAGGAAGAACAACCATCAACAGAGGAAGATGGATTTCGGCCTTGGAAGCAGACCCGAGTCACGGAGGGCCGAGTGTAAGGATCCTCTCTTTATTTTTGTCAGCTGACACCCAACATCCTATGTGTAAACATAGGGTAGTGAGAGCAGATTTCTTCTGTTTCCTAAGAAAGCCCTTTGGGAGGATGTTCCAAAATTGATTCTGTGGCTGGTCCCAAATGTGGTGGCAGCATTAGAACCAGAGACCACTTTGAAGAAGTGCTCATTTCAATACCCTGGTTCTCGGCTCGGCACCTATGGCTCAACGGGCTAAGGCCCCAGCCATGTACACCTGAGCTGGCGGGTTTGAATCCAGCCCGGCCCACCAAACAACAATGACGGCTGCAACCAAAAATGGCCGGGCGTTGTGGCAGGCGCCTGTGGTCCCAGCTACTTGGGAGGCAGAGGCAGGAGACTCGCTTGAGCCCAGGAATTGGAGGTTGCTGTGAGCTGTGATGCCACAGCACTCTACCCAGGGTAACAGCTTGAGACTCTGTCTCAAAATAAATAAATAAATAAAAATAAATAATTTATAATCTCATATTTTAGTCATTTAATAGACATCTCCACTTGGATGACCCAAAGATACTGCACGTTGGTGTGTCTAAATAAGGCTGTTTGTTCACTCCTCTTTCTCCCCTTACCCTGGAGAACAGTCTTCTTTCCAGTTTTCCACCAGAACCTGGGTATTAGTGTTGGTTACCTCTTCTTCCTCTAATCAACCCCTAATCTTCAAGTAAAATAAGTAGGAATTATTAGTATCTTTCAAAATAACATAATTTTGTTCTGATAAAACTGCCAACAATATAGAGAGAAAGCATAAAACCTAAAATAAAGTTTGTCTATATTAGTATCATCTAAGGACAACTACTGTTAATATTTTGGTATATATTACCATACATATGTATAGATATGAATCTATATGATGAGTATGCTCATATGTATGTGTATCTTTTTCTTTAAACTAAAAGTGAAATCCTATTCAAAACAATAACTTTTTTTAATGTAGCAATAGATCGTGTATACTTTTCCATAACCGAAATAAATGTTTTTTTCTTTTTCCCTACTGCTTTGAGTCCTCATCACATGTCAACTGGCCTGTGCAATTGCATCCTAATTTGTTTTTTCTGCTTATTAGTCTTTTCTTCCCCCAGCTTTTCCTGTACAGATTCTCAGAATAATCATTCCAAAGTGTAGATTTTGGCCGGGTGTGGTGGTTCATGCCTATAATCCCAGCACTTTGGGTGGCTGAGGTGGGAGGATCACTTGAGGCTAGGACTTAGACACCAGCCTGGGAAACATGGCAAGACTCTCATCTCTACAGGAAATTTTAATTATATGAGTTTAGTGGTAGACACCTATATTCACTATACTCACTCAGGAGACTGAGATGGGTGTATCCCATGAGCTGTAGTGAGCTATGACGTGCCACTGCACTCCAGCCTGGGCCACAAAGGGAGACTCTATCTCTAAAATAAAATGCAGATTTTTGCAAAAGAACACAAAAAGGAAACAAAGTTGCAAATAAACACAAGGAGGAAAAAAAGATTGTAAAAAATCCCCAGCTAGAAGGCGAAGTGCAGTGGCTCATGCCTGTAATCTTAGCACTCTGGGAGGCCAAGGCAGATGGATTGCCTGAGCTCCCCAGTTTGAGACCAACCTGAGCAAGAGTAAGACCCCGTTCTCTAAAAACAGCTGGGTGTTATGGCAGGAGCCTGTAGTCCCAGCTACTCAGGAGGCTAAGGCAAGAGAATTGCTTGAGCCCAAAAATTTGAGGTTGCTGTCACAGCACTCTACTGAGGGCAACAAAGTAAGACTCAAAAAAAAAAAAAAATCCCCAGCTAAATTAACACGATTTTCAAAATGACAGTATTAGCAAAACATTTCTAAAGGGTAATATATTTCAAAACATTTTCTAGTGTTTTTTGGGGTTTTTTTGAGACAGTCTTAAGCAGTTGCCCAGAGTAGAGTGCGATGGCATCATCATACCTCACCATAGCAATCTCCAACTCTTGGGCTCAAGCTATCCTCTTGACTCAGTTTTTCTATTTTCTTTTTTTAGTGGAGACGGGGTTTTGCTCTTGCTCAGGCTTATTAATAGGTACAATGCACATAATCGAGGGATGGATACACTAAAAGCCCAGACTTCAACACTATGCAATTTATCCTTGTAACAAAAATGCATTTTTACCCCTTAAATTTATACAAATAATTTTCTTTTTCAATTTAAAAAAAAAGCAAAAAACTATCTCCTTTCTCTCTCTCCCAAGGTTGAGATCCATTTATCCTTGATGCTCCCTGACACTGATTCATTCGTTACACAAACCTTTGAGTGTTCATTAGGTTCCAGACACTTCCTAAAAACCATTTTTTAAAAACCACTTCTCTCACCACTTTTTACTCCCCTATCCTTATATGTATATTAATATGGGAGTTCACAGAAAGCAGAAACCACATATTTGTCTTTCTTGGCTGAGGTCCTAGAACAATAACAAATGCAAAGAAAGGCAAGAGGCATCTAGTAAGGATTTGATGAGAGACTGGTTGGAATATACTTATAGTTCTTATAATGACATTTTCTTAAAATGGCAGTATAATTAACAAATTTAGGGGGAGGAACAAGCTTAAAACAATTAGAAAATATTAATATTATAATTTAATTAATTATTTATTTTTTTGAGATAGTCTTACTATGCCACCCTCGGTAGAGTGCCGTAGCATCACAGCTCATAGCAACCTCAAACTTGTGGGCCTAAGAGATTCTCTTGCTTCAGCCTCCCAATTAGCTGGGACTACAAGCGTTCGGCATAATGCCTGGCTATTTTTTGTTGTTGTTGCTGTGGTTGTCGTTGTTTGGCAGGCCTGGAGCAGGTTCTAACCTACTGGCCCTGGTGTTTGTGGCTGGCGCCCTGGCCACTGAGCTGTGGGCACCAAGCCTTATTATGTTATATTTTTATAACACAAGATCCAAAGTCCTTATTTTAGTTTTTAGTCAGTTACTGCATTCCTTTTCTGTGCTATAAGTCTGCTCAGTTTAGGGATTGGATAAAACAAAGTCCCAACAAGAAGCTTGCAGTGTACCTATACAGATTAGACTTTCTCATTAAGTATTATGGAAGTAACACTGTGTAGGGGGGAAACGGTTTACTAAAAATTTTTATCTAGTGCAATTTCTTTTTTCTTTCTTGATCCTTTATTTTTTGGCTTTCTCAGTAATATGTTATACAGCTTAGCATGTGCTAGTTGCCAAAGCTAAATGTATGTACAAAAACAAAGGAAAACAAATATTCAACAAAGAATGTTTAAAATTATGTTTTAGAAAAGTTGCTATTGTGTTGCTTTTTGGCTCATAAAGTAGAAAAGATATAGGCAAGTAATGTATGTGACTTTCAAACTATTTTATGTAGCCCCAGCTATCTGTTGTAAATGTTAGATTGCTAAATATCATTTAAGGACTATGTGAGAAGGGGCTTAGAAGGATATTTATGGAAATCCTTTCTCTAACCACTTCTTCCACCTCAGGCTTTTTCTTTGACTGCTGTTCAATTGTGTCTAATAAGTCTAGGAAAATGGAGGCAGAAACAGAAAGTTATGCCCTATGGCAAAAAAGATACAAGAGGAGGACTTTGTAAATTAGAAGGAGGGAAGCCAAAAAAGCTCAGAGTAGCCAACTCAAGGAATATGCCATTAGAGGTATAGTCAGATCAAGTTTCAAAAATTGCCCTCAGAGGCCAGGCACGGTGGCTCTGGCCTGTAATCCTAACACTCTGGAAGGCTGAGGCGGGCGGATCGCTTGAGCTCATGAGTTCGAGAGCAGCGTGAGCAAAGTGCAAGACCCTGTCTGTACTAAAAACAGAAAAACTGAGGCAAGAGGATCACTTGAACCTAAGAGTTGGAGATTACTGTGAGCTATGATGCTACAGCACTCTACCCAGGACAACAGCTTGAGACTCTGTCTTAAAAAAATAAATTGTCCCCAGAGCCAGGCATGCCTGTAATCCCAGAAACTCGGGAGGCTGAGGTGGGAAGATTGTTTAAGCTTAGGAGTGTGAAACAAATCTGGGCAACATGCCAAAACCCTGTCTTTTAAAAAAATAAATAACTAAGAAAGATTAGCCGGGCCGGGTGGTCACTATTGTCCTAGCTATGTGGGAGGCTGAGGCAGGAGTATTGCTTGAGCCAGGTCTTTAAGACTGCAGTGAACTATGATTAGGCCACTGTACTCGAGTCTGGGCAACAGAGTGAGACCCTATTTCTGGAAAAAAAAGAAAGAAGAAGAAGAAGGGAAGGGAAGGAGGGGAAAAAGGAAAGGAAACAAATATTTTGTAAAAGCTGATGAGGGACAGTAAGGTTTAAATAGTAGTTAGAAATGGGACCTTCAGTCTTCAGTTCTAAAGCATCTTAGAGAACAATCAGAAGACAGTGACGTCCATTATTGTTCTCTCTCTTCAGCCCTCAAGGCTGCTGGCTATGGACTGGTGTATGAGGAAATTGTTGCCTTTCTTGTTTTTAGGTTTTACGTGGTCATCTTAGAGCATTTGTAGTTATCAGGAAGTCATGAAGTTGTATACATTCCAGTATTCATACCAAATTACCTTGGATGTCAAGTGTATATTTATAACAACAAAATATCTCAATTTTAATCTTATGCCTTGTTATTTTCTTTCTCTGAATATTTTATTAGGTATATGTGGTTGCTATGAATATTAAAAAGGAAGCAGAGTCAAAACCAAAAAGAACAATTAAAAATACTGATGATGAGGATGATGACTACGGTACCATAGATGAACTACCACCAGATAGTTTAATAACACTGGTACAGCCTGAACTGCCAATACTCAGCCGCTTGTGGTTGGCAGCATTAAAAGATTATGCGCTTTTGACTCTACCTGCTGAATTTGCTAGTCAGCTTCCCCCAGATGGTGAGTACTGCATTCAGAGCTTTGCTTTTATGGAGTTCAAAATTGTAGCTCATAAAGGCTAGCAACAACAGTAACAATAATAACCTCTTAAATTTCTGTGGACTTAAACTTGACGTTGTCTCATATTGAATTTGTTGATTCCAGATATAACATAAGACGTTGTCTCATATTGAATTTGTTGATTCCAGATATAACATAAAGCTCTTTTATTAGCTGAAGCTAACAGGTTAGCCCTGTGACAGTAGTAGCTCTATGAGCTAGGATGCTCTAAATAACTATGGATAATAAGTAATTATTTATAACAGTAATGAACTGAACTATGTTACTATAGAGTCAGTGTATGTATTTTCGTGTAAGTTCTTTGTCTGTCAATGAGTTGTGTTCCCACAGTCCTTCACAAATTGTTTATAACTTTAGTTTTACTACTGAAATCCATACAGACATTATCTTTAACATTTTTTTACATTTAGAGAAGGTATTATCAGTTCCTACTCAAAGAAACTATTTCTCTTCCCATATATTAATGATGCCAGTAATGGAGCTTTCCCCTTTTTTTCCTTCCTTAATCCTTAATGGAGGGATGAGAAAATCCTCAGTGTTGGTAGTGGAAATAGGAGGTGAAGAGGAATAGCAGAAGAGGAGAAGAATGTAAAGAAGAAGCAGAGGCCCCTGGTTGTGGTAGAAAGAGGGTGATAGGGCTTTAGGAGCCACTGGTAACAATGAAGAGGTAAATCCTGTGACAACAGGGTAGGAAAAGGTCAGGATACTTAGTGGCATCAGCAGAAGCAGAGGAAAGTCTGGAAAACCAGTATCAGTAAGGAAGAGACGGATACTCCAGTTCATCAGCTACAGGAAAGGGGTTAGTTATCGTGGCCGTGTAAAGAAGAGATGCTCTTTAGCTGGACTATTCTTTTTATGTAATAGATGTTTTTAAGTTAACTGTTCATAAATGAGAGAACACTTGTAATAGAATCCAGTGATGTTTTTAATTGAGTTGTTTTCTTCTAGGTGGAGCATTTTACACTCCTGAGACTATTGATACAGCTAGACTTCACTATCGGAATTCCTGGGCCCCAATTCTCCATGCAGTGGCACTTTGGTTAAATAGCACAGGATTTACAAGTTCAGAGTCCACAGAAGCAGCAGCGATATCTGGCTTACAAAAGCGTTCCACATCTGTCAATTTAAACCAGGCATCCGGAGTAGTAGGTAGTACTAAATCTTTGCCAGAAATTAATAAAGACAGAATGCATCTGATTTTAGGTAGGTGTGTTATATTGCGTATACAGTACATATATTAATGTATTTTGTGATATATCCTTTCTGAAAATTCTTACCTTTCGTTTTACTGCTATGGAAAAGCTTTGTACAATGTAGCACAATTCAGATAAGGAAAAATAAAAGGATTTTCACCTTACCTTATAAATTACTAACTGAATTTTTAATCTAAACATTAAATTATTAAAACTATTCCTTCAAAATTTTAGCTGTCATGTTTACTCACAGAACAGCAGTAAGTTTACTTTTTACTTGGCACTTAATAGATGATCCTATGAAGAAAAAGTTTAATTAGATTTAAATGAATCTTAATTAATAATTGCTACCTAGATGCTTTTTTAATCTTTAAGAAATGTATACATTCTAATGAAGCTTTTAGTGATCTTATATTTTCTTTCTTTCTTTTTTTTTGAGTCAGAATCTCACTATGTTGCCCTCGGTAGAGTGCTATGGCTTCAAAGCTAACAGCAACCTCAAACTCTTGGGAACTAAGCGATTCTCTTGCCTCAGCCTCCCAAGTAGCTGAGACTACAGGTGCCCACCACAACACCCAGCTATTTTTTGGTTACAGTTGTCATTGTTTAGCAGGCTCAGGCTGGGTTTGAACCCGCTGGGCTTGAACTCACCAGCCTTGGTGCATGTGGCTGGCGCCCTACTCACTGAGCTACAGGTGCTAAGCCTGATCTTATATTTTCTGAGGGTAAAAAGGAACACAAGTGATAAGGTATAATTATAGATTTTATAATAGAAAAAAGTAGGTCTCATAAATGAAAATGTGAAAAACTTCCAAAATAGTGACTTTACCTTTATATAAATTAAAGTTTATAGTTTACCATTTAAAACCTTTGTATGGTCAGGTGTGGTGGCTCACACCTAAATCCTAGCACTCTGGGCGACTGAGGTGAATGGATTGATCGAGCTCTGGAGTTCGAGGCTGGTCTGAGCAAGAGCAAGACCCCATCTACTAAAAAGAGAAAAATGAGCCAGGTGTTGTGACAGGCTCCTATAGCCTCAAGTACTCAAGAAGCTATCCGAGAGGATAGCTTGAGCCCAAGAGTTTGAGGTTGTGAGCTGTGATTTCACATCACTCTACCCAGGGTGACAAAGTGAGACTCTTGTCACAAAAAAAAAAAAAAAAAAAAAAAACCTAGCAAAAAAGCCCCACAAAACGTATGTATAAAAAATTCTTTGGCAACCATTTAATGAAAAATAATTTTATGGCTCGGTGCCTGTGGCTCAATGGGCTAAGGCGCTAGCTACGTACACCTAAGCTGGCGGGTTCGAATTCAGCCCGGCTCCACCAAACAACAATAACGGCTGCAACCAAAAAATGGCCAGCGTTGTGGCGGATGCCTGTAGTCCCAGCCACTTAGGAGGCAGAGGCAAGAGACTCGCTTGAGCCCAGGACTTGGAGGTTGCTGTGAGCTGTGATGTCACTGCACTTTATCCAGGGTGACAGCTTGAGGCTCTGTCTCAAAAAAAAAGAAAAGAAAAATAATTTTATAATGTTCAAATTTATTTTTTTTTTCACTTTATTTCAAATTTATTTTTAATGTATTCTTTGTAAAAGTCTTAGAAATAATGAAGCACCATTGCTCAGTGGTTAGGGCGCTGGCCTCATACACCGAGGCTGGTAGGTTTGAACCCGGCCCGGCCAGCTAAAGAACAATGACAACAGCAACAACAAAATAGCCAGGCTTTGTGGTAGGTGCCTGTAGTCCCAGCTACTTGGGGGGCTGAGGCAAGAGAATCGCTTAAGCCCAAGAGTTTGAGGCTGTGAGCTAATGATGCCACAGCACTCTACCCAGGGCAACAGCTTGAGACTTTATCTCCAAAAAAAAAAAAAAAAAAAATTCCTAGAAATAAAAAAACAGAATATCTTCCTAATCAGCCTAGTGTCGTGGGAATTCCTTTCTCAACACGTAGATAATTTAAATATTAACCTAATTGCAGAGCTACAACCTTATGTTGAGTTGGACTGCTTGACTTGGGAACCATTTTGAACTTTAAGGCATTAATAAATGTATGTTAGCTGGGTGTGGTGATATGCGCCTTTAATCCCAGCTACTTGAAAGGATGAAGCAGAAGGATCACTTGAGACCAGGAGCTTAAGACCATCCTGGGTCGCAGCTATAATCCTAGCACTCTGAAAGGCTGAGGCAGGTGGATTGCTTGAGCTCAGGCGTTTGAGCCCAGCCTCAGCAAGAGGGAGAACCCATCACCACTAAAAGTAGAAAAACTAGCCAGGCTTTATGGTGGGCACCTATAGACCAAGCTACTTGGGAGGCTGAGGCAAGAGAATCGCTTAAGCCCAAGAGTTTAAGGTTGCTGTGAGCTATGATGCCATTACACTCTACTGACAGTAACAAAATACAACTCTGTCTCAAAAAAAAAAAAAAAAGACCACCCTGTGCAGCATAGCAAGAACCTGTCTCTAAATAAATGAACCAATGAGTGAATGAATATGTTAAGGTAACCTATTTTAAAATATAGATAAAAATAAAGGAAAAAATATGGTGTCTAAACAACCAAGTGTTTTTATTGAAAACCCTGTATTTTTATTTTGTACATTTCAGGTGTGAGTATACAGTTTCTTTGTTCCCCTAGACCTGAGGAGCCTATTGAACATGTCACAGCATGCCTACAGGCCTTGCATACCTTGCTAGATTCTCCTTATGCTCGAATCCATATTGCAGAAGATCAGGTATAGTGTTTTTCTATAATAATTTTTTATTTCAGATTTATAATAGATAATTGTATGCTTTATCTTAATCATATTGGAGATAATTTTTTTCATATAGAAAATAAATATTGGCTGGACATGGTGACTCATGCCTGTAATCCCAGCACTCTGGGAGGCCGAGCCAGGTGGATCACCTGAGTTCACGGGTTCAAGACCAGCCTGAGCCAGAGCGAGATCTTGCCTCTAAATATAGTTGGGTGTTATGGCAGTCGCCTGTAGTCCCAGCTACTTGGGAAGCTGAGGCAAGAGAATAGCTTGAGCCCAAGAGTTTGAGGTTGTTGTGAGCTTTGATGCCACGGCACTCTACCAGAGGCAACAAAATAAGACTGTCTCAAAAAAAAAAAAAAAAAAAGAAAGAAATATTATATCATGAAAATTAATATAAAATAAATATTCAAGATTTGGCTGTACTGGCTCAGCTCCCGTAGCCCAGTGGTTACAGTGCCAGCCACATACACCAAGGCTAGCGGGTTCGAACCCAGCCTGGGCCAGCTAAACAACAACAGCTGCAACAACAACAACAACAAAAAAAAAATAGCCGGGTGTTGTGGCGGGTGCCTGTAGTCCCAGCTACTCGGGAGGCTGAGGCAAGAGAATTGCTTAAGCCCAAGATTTTGAGGTTGCTGTGAGCTGTGACAGCACAGCACTCTACCAAGGATGACATAGTGAGACTCTGTCTCAAAAAAAAAAAGGAATGAATAAGAGGGTATAGGAAGTGGAGGCATCCAGCCTGGGAATGGCAGAAGCAAAACAGATATAGGACATGGTGGTAGATAAAAGCATTTCAGAGACTGGGTGGCGCCTGTGGCTCAAAGGAGTAGGGCGCTGGCCCCATATGCAGAGGTGGCTGGTTCAAACCCAGCCCTGGCCAAAAACCTCAAAATAAATAAATGAATAAATAAAAAGCATTTCAGAGACTTATGGGAGGTATAGCATCTCTGTCTTCATGGAGAGAAAGGCTGAAGACAAGAGATAATTGAGGTCCTTCAAGAATTCCTAGGAAGTCAATAGGACAGAATAGGTAACACATAACTAGCCTTAGATAAGAGGCTGGAAGCTTGATCTTACGGGAAGAGGTAAAGATGGCTTTTGTGGCAGTTGAGTTCCGCCCCCCTTTTTGACCGAGGTTCATTGGATGGATTTGATGTGGAAGATGGTAAGAGGCTTAAAGTAGATGGTGAAAATTTATAATATTATAGTTGCTGAGGTGAATATGAAATAAACTCACCAGAAATCTACACTCTCTAGGAGACACCTCTTGGTATTCAGCTTAGGTTGCAACTTATGAATTTTAGTGACACTAGACCCTGACAGTATTGTTTAGCTGAAGTATTTCTTCCCAATAAGAGAATATTAATCATTGAATATAAAACTTGATAAAATGTGTAAAGTCCTTTGTTGCTTGAAAATACATTGGGATAAAATGAGGCCATTTCTCAAGGTTGTTATAAAGTTCTTATTTTACATATAGTCCCATATATTAATTTTAACTACCAAATTTCCATACTTTTATGTGTGTATTTTCTTAGATTTTAACAATATAAATTAAAATAATTAAATGTATCCATATGTATTTATAATAGCTGATTGGTGTTGAGTTGCTGAGTGTTCTGCACCGCCTCCTGTTGACATGGAACCCATCCTCTGTCCAGCTGTTGGTTACTGGAGTCGTACAGCAGATAGTAAGAGCTGCTCAGGATTACTTGCAAGAAAAAAGAAACACTCTAAGTAAGCACTAGAAATTATGCTAACTCAAAGTAATTTTGTAATCTAATTTTTAAAATATTAATGTCAAGAAGTTTTTAATAAAAAAATGATATATTTAGAAGACTTGAAAACACTAGATGAAATTGCTGATATTTGACTGTTTTTCACCTTCAAAGTATCAGTTTTATTTGCTTCTACCTACTGTATGTATTCTTCCTATTATGGAATACATAACCTAATAAATACATACATAATAAAGTACATAACCTAATAAAAATAACTAATAAAGATTTTCCACGTGCTTTCTAAGGAGAGGTCAGTGCACAGAATTCTGGGAAGGTAGAGAGTTATACTGAAAAAGACGTGTAATATCAGTTAGACATTTACTTCTAAATCCTTTTGAAATAATTTTTTAAATACACTTGTTATATTCTTTGATATGGTATTTGTGACTTTTCTTTGTGTGGAAATTCACCAAATTATCTTTTACTTAAGATGAAGATGACATGGAAAAAGAGTCCTGTGCTGTATTAGGAGAAGGAGGTGACAGTGGTGGTCTCATTCCTGGAAAATCTCTTGTGTTTGCAACTATGGAGCTGTTGATGTTCATTCTAGTGCGGCATATGCCACATCTCAGTACCAAGATGTCGGACTCTCCAAGTCATGTAGCCACTAAAACTCGACTGTCAGAAGAAAGTGCTCGTTTGGTGGCAGCCACAGTTACCATACTCTCTGATTTACCATCCTTGTGTTCACCTGCTGGTACAGTATTGATCACTATTTGGAAATATGTTCTATTTTAGTAGAAAAACTTTTAGTTAAGCACTGTTACAACTTCTTCTCCTCTTAAATCTCAAATGTAAAATGAGAAATTGGTCCTTTTTAAAAGCTTTATTTATCTGTAGTAGCCTATAGAAATTAAAAATTCAAAAAACTGGCTCGGTGCCTGTGGCTCAACGGGCTAAGGTGCCAGCCACGTACACCTGAGCTGGCGGGTTCGAATCCAGCCTGGGCTCGCCAAACAACAATGACAGCTGCAACCAAAAAATGGCCGGGTGTTGTGGCGGGCACCTGTAGTCCCAGCTACTTGGGAAGCGGAGGCAAGAGACTCGCTTGAGCCCAGGAGTTGGAGATTGCTGTGAGCTGTGATGCCACAGCACTCTATCCAGGGTGACAGCTTGAGGCTCTGTCTCAAAAAAAAACAAAACAAAAAAAACTAAAGCGTATCAGAGGAGAGTGACAGCCAACTCTGTGGAGCACCTCAAGAAATTATGGCTAAAAATTTCTGCAAATAGTGAAGAACTATTGTATGTTAAAGTAGACTTTCCCTCTGTTTTATCTGGAAAATAAAAATAGCAATAGTATATATATTGGAAAATTTCATCTCCACACAAGGAAGAACTTTCTAGATCTTAGAATTACCCTACATATGGAATAGTGAATTCTCAATTATGGGACCTTGCAGGCAGAGGCTCCGATGGCTACACGTGAGAGTGGGGAAAGGACTCTTTTCTCAACTGGTAGCTTTAACTATGAGTTCTTTCAGATTTCTAGGGTTCTTTTCACTTCTTCTTTCCTTCTGTAGTCTTTTTATTCTTTTGGCTTGAATAGGTTGACCTTCATGTAGTGAGGGTTAATAACATATCTTAGAATTGCTGTAAGATACATGGAGTTACTTAGATGCTTCTTAAAGTGTATCGTAGCATTCTCCTGTTTTCTATCCTCTTTTCTCATTTTCATTATGAAGGGTGTGAAATATTAAACATAAAATGTTGGAAGTAATAAAAATAAGGCTAGCTGGGAAAAAAATCAATTCTTTCTTTTTTTCGAATTTTATTTTTTATTTTATTTTTTATTAAATCATAGCTGCGTACATTAATGCAATCATGGGGTACAGTGTGGTTTTTCTTGTTTTTTTTTTTTTTAAAGACTGAGTCTCAGTCACCCTTCGTAGGGTGCTGTGATGTCATAGCTCACAGCAACCTCAAACTCTTCAGCTTAAGTGATTCTCTTGCCTCAGCCTCCTGAGTAGCTGGGACTACAGGTGCCCACCACAATGCCCAGCTATTTTTTTTGTTGTTGTTGTTGCAGTTGTCGTTGTTTAGCAGGACCAGGCCAGGCTTGAACCCACCAGCTTTGGTATATGTGGCTGGCGCCCTACTCACTGAGCTATAGGCGCTGAGCCAATACCAATTTTCTTTTGTTGAAAATAACCTGACACTTTCTTAAATATTGTGTTATAGTAATAGTAATGCAGGGAATTTTGTATAAAAAGAAGGCAAAGAAACAACACTAAACCACAATCAACTGCAAAAAATATATACGCAGGAGAAACAATTATAACATGGGAACTGAAATAATTATGAAGTAATCTTATTTGTTTTTATTTCAGGATGTATGACAATTCTGCCCACAATTCTTTTTTTAATTGCAAGAATATTGAAAGACACAGCAATAAAGTCTGCAGATAATCAGGTTCCTCCACCAGTCAGTGCAGCTCTTCAAGGAATTAAAAGTATTGTGACACTTTCAATGGCCAAAACTGAGGAAACTCAAAAACAGTGGACAGCTCTAATTCGCAGCACTCTTGCGTGTATCCTGGAATATTCTCAACCAGGTAACCTATCAGAGTTTAAAAATGTTTAATCTGGCTCGGCGCCTGTAGCTCAGTGGCTAGGGTGCCAGCCACATACACCGGGGCTGGTGGATTTGAACCTGGCTGGACCTGCCAAACAACAATGACAACTACAAAAAAAAAAAATAGCTGGGCATTGTGGCGGGCACCTGTAGTCCCAACTACTTGGGAGGCTGAGGCAAGAGAATCTCTTAAGCCCAGAGTTTGAAGTTGCTGTGAGCTGTGATGCTAATGCACTCTACAGAGGGCAGCAAAGTGAGACTTTGTCTCAAAAAAAAAAAAAAAAGTTTATTAGGAAATATGTTTCCTCTGTAATTAATTAGGTGAATGAGCTTGTCAGAAAACTGGTGCATAATACTGAATCAACTCAAAGAGGTGTTTTAGTAACATCTTTCAGGTGTGAAATGTAATACTGTTTTCTGAATTATTGACTCTAAATGCCCTTGTCTTAGTACTTACATACTTGTCTTACATACTTGTTGGGAGGTTTAACAAAAAAAAAGAATATATGGCTAGAAATGACATGTGTGAACCTATTTATTTTTGCTTCAAGTTGTTTTTTATAATTAAAGTAATAAAGTAGGAAAGAAAATTGAAGCATGTCTCACTACCCCAACATACTCCCTAATGGAATCACAATGTTGATATTAATGTATTTTATTCTCAAAATATCTATATAAGGGGCTGCGCCTGTGGCTCAGTGAGACTAATGGGTTCAAACCCAGCCCCTGCCAAACTGCAACAACAACAACAAAAAATAGCCAGGCATTGTGATGGGTGCTTGTAGTCCCAGCTACTCGGGAGGCTAAGGCTGGGGAATCACCTAAGCCCAGAAGTTGGAGGTTGCTGTGAGCTGTGATGCCATAGCACTCTACTGAGGGTGACTAAGTGAGACTCTGTCTCTAAAAAAAAGAAAAAAACTGTATAAATAGGTATATTTTCTATATTAACATATGTCAGTTATATTAATAACTGTTCATTTGTGTATGCATATACAGTGAGATAACTATGAGCAACTTAAAGTATTTGTATTTTAAAATTTACATAAGTAATATCTCAGTCAACCTTTATTCTCTTACTCAACAGTAAATTATTTTTAGATCTAGTAATGTGAATATGTAAAACTCTAATTCTTTTAACTCCTGTATGGTTTTCTGTCACATGTATTTATCAATTATTTATCAGTTACCTGTCAAGGATGTTTTTTCTTTTTCTTTTTTTTTTTTTTTGAGACAAAGCCTCAAGCTGTCACCCTGGATAGAGTACTGTGGCATCACAGCTGATAGCAACTTCCAATGCTTGGGCTCAAGCGAGTCTCTTGCCTCCGCCTCCCAAGTAGCTGGGATTACAGGTGCCCACCACAACGCCCCGCCATTTTTTGGTTGCAGCCATCATTGTTGTTTGGCAGGCCCGGGCTGGATTCAAACCTGCCAGCTCAGGTGTACCTGGCTGCCGCCTTAGCCCGTTGAGCCACAGGTGCCGAGCCTGTTTTTGCTTTTTCTAATTTTAATTTTATCAGACATTGCAAAATTGTCCTGCACCATAGCTATATGAATTTACTGTGCCCTCAGCAGTATATGATAATCTCTTTTTACCCATATACTCATCAATATTGGCAGATTTTTAAATTTTGCTATATGATAGGTAAAGTATACCATCTTAGTGTCTTAGTTTGCATTTTTCATTTTCCAACTAAGTATAAGCATTTTCTATGTTTGTATTTAATTTAGGGGGAAATACTTACATTTTTATCTCTTTCTTCTGTTTGATTTTTTATTTCAAGTTTTATTTCTATTGTAAAAAATATGTAAAAGAACTGAAAACTGTCTCTGCACCCGTAGCACAGTGCTTATGGCGCCAGCCACATGCACCAAAGCTGTCGGGTTTGAAACTGGCCCAGGCCAGCTAAACAACAATGACAACTGAGGCGAGAGAATCGCTTAAGCCCAAGAGTTTGAGGTTGCTGTAAGCTGTGATGCCATGCACTTTAACGAGACTCTGTCTCAATTTAAAAAAAAACAAAAAACTGAAAACAAAGATAGTAAAGAAAGATTTGTCATTTTGCCTGTTTAAAACGTCCACAATTTCTAAAACTATAGACTGGGCTGGAGAATCAGTGGATGGGACAATGGAACAAAACAGAACAGATTGCTTTGAAACAGCCATTTATTAAATCTACATGAGAATGTAACACATAATTAAGGCACAGTCATTATCTTTCATAGGGTTTGTGTGTCAGTTAGCTATTTGAGAAATAAAGTGCAGTTAAGTCCTCCTCTTGTATCATGAATCACAAAAAATACCAGATAAATTTAAATGATAATGTAAAATTAAAAAAATTGGAAAACAAAATATAGGCAAATCTTTTGTCAAAATGGCAAAAATAAGTCAGTGAACAATATCTCAGAGAAATATCAATGTATTGGTCTATGCAGAAATTAACTTCTTCCCATCCAAACATCTTACAATAAATGATAGCTGAAAAAAGGCAGCTGACAACAAAAGCTGACAAAAGTATTTATGTCATGTTGCTGCCATTACTGTACAAAGAGGTCCTAGAAGAAATTCACTTAACTTCCACTAGATGAAAGAAGAAAGAAAGAATATAGGTTACTAAAAAAGGAAGTTAAAATGGCCACCAACCATATAAAAACTGAGCCATATTAGTAAGCAAAGAAATGTAGACATAAACAGTGTAATATAAATTTTTACTTGCAAAAATGGTTTTTTTAATTGACTGTACAGCTGTAATTGGTACCAGGAGAACAACATTTTTTTTTTCAGGAGAAAAACATTTTTTTTTTTTTTTTGAGAAAACATTTTAATACTTTACTATAGATATTTTAAAATGGTTTAAACTTTTAGGGAATTAATTCTGTAGGATGTATGAAGAGCCTATTGTATATTCTTTGGCTTTACTGATCAAAAAATATGGTCAAGGTTATTTATCACCTATTACATCTATATTCGATAATGAAAATGTGAGAAAAATATACCTGTCCGGCAGTGGGAAAAATTATAAAATACATGATAGTATATTCATTAGGATTATGTATCCATTATATCTATTAAATATCATGTTTATAAGCAACTATATAAAGACTAACCCAAACCAGAAGAACTTAAACCAAAACCTAGAAATTAAACCTAAATTATTACAGGTCATAGAGTTACAAGTTTTATTTTCTTTCTAATACACTTTACATTTTCTTTTTTTTTTTAAGAGACAGAGTCTTACTTTGTTGCCCTCAGTAGAGTGCTATGGCGTTACAGCTCACAGCAACCTCCAGCTCTTGGGCTTAGGCGATTTTCTTGCCTTAGCCTCCCAAGTAGCTGGGACTACAGGCTCCCACCACAATGCCCAGCTATTTTTTGTTGCAGTCGTCATTGTTGTTTAGCTGGCCATGGCTGGGTTCTAACCTGCCACCTTCAGTATATGTGGCTGGCACCATAACCACTGTGCTACAGGCACCTGTAAGGGATTACAATTCATCTGTTTATTGGGAGAAAATACCCTGAAAACTGTAATTTCCTTAATGTTACTAAAATTATGTTAGCTTTATCAAGAGTTAATATTTTGCTTCTTAAGGTAGATTTTAACAAATGGATGAAATATTAAATTCTATATTTATATATGTGTGTATGTGTGCATATAGATTAGATAGGAATAATCAGATGAAGAAAGAGTTAAGAATTTATTTAAAAATATAAATACTGCTTTAATTTTTGTTGGGGAGGATTCAGAGTCAATATTTTTTAAATTGTCAATTATACATGTAAGGGAAGGTTTTGATACTTTATCAAGCTGTTCATTCATAAGAGGTGAAATTTAAAGGTCTGATAATAGAATTAACTTAAGATATTCTATTAAAAGCTGAATTCCCGAGAGACATAGTCAGTTATAAAGTAAGGATCAAGACCACAGGTATATTTGTACAGTATTTGTATAATAAAGCAAGCAGATCCCTTGCTTAACAAGAAAAGTTTTTTTGTTTTTTTTTTTTGAGACAGTCTCACTTTGTCACCGTTGGTAGAGTGCCGTGGCATCGTAGCTCCCAGCAACCTCAAACTCTTGGGCTCAAGCAATTCTTTTGTCTCAGCCTCCCCTGTATGCGCTTGCCACAACAGCTGGCTATTTTTTTAGAGGTGGGGTGGGGTGGGGTGGGGTGGGAGTGTCTTGCACTTGCTCAGGCTGGTCTCAAACCCATGCGCTCAGGCAATCTACCCGCCTTGGCCTCCCAGAATGCTAGGATTACAGGCATACACCACCATGCCTGGTCCAACAAGAAGAGTTTTATAATTTTCCTTTTATAAAAGAAGAAATCTTCACTTAAAAATTATGTGTATGTATGTATGTGAATCCATACACACACACGTATTAATTACTTTGGATGTAATAAGTCACTGTTAAGATTGCTACATCACTTTTTTTCATTTTTAGAACTTTGGATTTTGAAATAAATATCAAACTTTAAAGAAAGTTTCAAGAGGGTGGGTCATGCCTGTCATCCTTACACTTCAGGAGGCCAAGGCAAAGGACTACTCTGAAAAACATAGCAAGACCCTATCTCTAGAAAAAATAGAAAAATTAGCTGGGCATGGTGGCATGCGCTGCTAGTCCCAGCTACTTGGGAGGCTGATGCAGGAGGATCATTTGAGCCCTGGGATTTGAGGTTGCAGTGGATTGTGATCACACTACTATACTCCAGCCTGGGCAACAGAGTGAGGCAGTTTTTTTTTTTTAAGTTGTAAGAATAGCATAGTAAATTCCATTATATCCTCTCCTACATTTACTAGTTGTTAACATTTTGCCACATAGGGTTTTTACTCTGTCTATAATCATTATCATCTTATTAATTTTGTTGAACAATTTGAGGCTAGGTTGAAGTCATCCTGACTCTTTACTCCTAAATATTTCATGACAAGGACATTCCCTTCCATAACCACAGAAGAATTATCACATTTAGGCAAGTTAACATTGATAACAATGCTTATTGTTTATATGCAAATTTTACCAGTCGACCTGATAATGACTTTCATACAGCTTGTTTGTTTTTGTTTAGTCATCGTAGTGTTTTAGTCTCCTTTAACCTGGGGCAGTTGATCAGCTTTTATCATTCACGACATTAATGTTTTTGAAGAGCAGGGCTATGTATTGTGTAGAATGTTTCTCCATTTAGAATTGGCTGACTTTTTTTTCCCTCAGTAAAACTGATTAGATTCCATTTCTGCTTTTTTGGCAGGAATACCGCAAGTAGTGTGTCTTTCTCAGCACATCAGATAAGGAAGCATATAATATTTTCTTGTCCGATTATTGGGAATCTTTACTTTAATAACTTTATTAAGATGATACCTGCCATATTTCTCTTCTATAAAATCACCGTTTTTCTGTTTTATAATTAATAAGTAATCTGTGGGGAGATGCTGTAAGACTATGTCAGTTGTCTCTTCCCCATCAAACTTTCACATAAAGGTTTTAGCATCTATCGTACCTGAATCATTTATGGTTTCAAAATGATAATTTTCTAATCCATATTTCCTTTTACAGGCTCAGCGCTTGTGGCTCAGCGGGCTGAGGCGCCAGCCATGTAAACCTGAGCTGGCGGGTTCGAATCCAGCCCGGGCCCGCCAACCAACAATGACGGCTGCAACCCAAACAAAAATAGCCAGGCATTGTGGCAGGCGCCTGTAGTCCTAGCTACTTGGGAGGCAGAGGCAGGAGACTCGCTTGAGCCCAGGAATTGGAGGTTGCTGTGAGCTGTGATGCCATGGCACTCTACCCAGGGTGACAGCTTGAGGCTCTGTCTCAAAAAAATAAATAAATAAATAAATACATATTTCCTTTTACATTATTAGCTGGCATTCTACTGAAAGGAAGTGCTTTCTGTTTGCCTTTTATTATATATTTATTTATTACTATCAGTACAGATTCATGGTTCTTTTCTTAATCTAGTGTGTCTATTACTATTTCACTATTTTCACATATCCTTATTATTTCTTGGAGCACTTCCTTACTTTCTGGCACCAAGATGTAGCAGACTCATCTCGTATTTTAACCGTTTCTGTTCTAGAATCAGTCCTTTCTCTACAAAGGCTTTGGGGAGAAGGGGAGTAGAGATTGGGTCTCACTATGTTGCCCAGATTTGTCTTAAATCTTGGCCACCACAAGTCCTGGGCTTATAGATGTGAGCTACCGTGACCAGCCTAGATGTCTAATCTTTTTAAAAATCACAATTTAAAAACAAAGTAATTTTCTGACAAAAGAATTGCTTATAATATCACAAACTCCGAATAAGAGATAGTTCTTATTCTATGTAGAGTAACATTCCTATTGTGGAGTTCTCAAGTTTTTAATATTTGTGACTCAGATTTTTATAACTTGGTTAAATTCTTCTAATTGTAAATCTCTTTTTTTCTTAACCTTCTTTCCTTTATGTTAAAGGACTTTATCTAGACTATTGTTCTCAGCCGGTTCCACAAGTATTTTATGAAAGCTGATACCCTCATTATGAGATAATGTTAGAATATCAAATATATAAGTTCTTAATCCTAAAAAAATACTGGTTATCATTGGATATTTATAATCGCCAAGTTAGCCCAAATTGACACAGAGGTGTTGATAAATTCAGTTGTTGAAGAAATTGTAATTACAATATAGTTTGGATCTCTAATTTTATATGTTCTTCTTTAGAATAAATGTTCATGTTTCTAATGGCATATTTTATTTCTATTAGGTTAAAATTGAATATATTCTTGAATAAATGCTTATAATAGCAAGAATTCCTTAAAATTGTAACAATAACAAAATTATGCAATTTTTTTTGTGGTCCTGTGGAATTTGCAGGTTTTCATATTTACTAAGTTGAAAAGTGATATCAGTAAGAAAGTCTACTCTGGGTTTTTCAGTTAAGCAGAATATCTCATAATCATTTAAATTTATATATTTAGTCATGGTGGTTCATGCCTGTAAAGTACTCTGGCAGGCCAAGGAGGAAAGAATACTTGAGCTTGTGTGTTCAAGAGCAGGCTGAATAAGATCAAGGGCCTATCTCTACTAAAAATAGAAAAATTAGCTGGGCATTGTGGGGGATGCCTATAGTCCCAGCTATTCCAGAGGCTGAGGCAGGAGGATCACTTGAACCCAGGAGTTTGAGGTTGCTGTGAGCTGGCACTCCTTATAAATGTAGAGAACAGAGAGAGAGTTGTTTAAGGTTGAGATTCCAAAACATTTTAGAAACCACCCATTGCTTTTATTTTTAATTTTCAGAAGACTCTGTGCCTACACCTGATGAAGTAAGCATGCTAACAGCAATTGCACTCTTCCTGTGGTCTGCCAGTAGTGAAATAATAGGAGTCCAGTCATTACAGAACGGCTGCATGAACAGATTTAAAAATGCATTAAATTCATGTGACCCATGGGTAAGTTATACTTAAAACAATTATAAACATAGAGATAAACATTCTACTTTACCAAGAAAGTTTCAAATTGGAAAAGATTACTGGGTTTAAGCACAAGGAGAGAGACCTATGTGTGTTTATTCACATATGCAAAAATTCTTCAGTGTCTGATATATTTGATAAACCCTGAGACATGTTGGTAGAGACTTTACAAAAGTCCATGATTGGCTCGGCGCCTGTGGCTCAACGGGCTAAGGCGCCAGCCACGTACACCTGAGCTGGAGGGTTCAAATCCAGAACGGGCCGCCAAACAACAATGACGGCTGCAACCAAAAAATGGCCGGGCGTTGTGGCGGGCGCCTGTGGTCCCAGCTACTTGGGAGGCAGAGGCAAGAGACTCGCTTGAGCCCAGGAATTGGAGGTTGCTGTGAGCTGTGATGCTACAGCTCTCTATCCAGGGTGACAGCTTGAGGCTCTGTCTCAAAAAAAAAAAAAAAAAAGTCCATGATTATGTTTTTTAATGTTTCTTTAAATAACACTGAAGACATTAAAGATAAGTTTACATGATTACATGTTTTAATGAATCTATTAGAAACTCTAGTTTGTCTGGAAAATAAGTTTTATTTTATGATGTCAAAGTCTAATGTTTCTCAAACCTGCTAAACATCAGGAAAAAAAAGCAATCTAGAAATATTCTTGGACTCTACCACTATCTTCCCGAATCACACACAGTCTCCAAATTTGTGGCTCAGGAATCTGTAGATTTAAAATGTTCCTTTTTTTTTTAATTGTTTCAGGTTAATTGAGGGTATAAAAAGGTTACAATGTTTACATTTGTTAGGTAAAGTCTTTCTATGGTGTCCTGTCCCTAAGAGATTTGCCATTTACCATACACCCTTACGTTGTGCCCATTAAGTGGGAGCACACCTATCCCCCTCCCCTCTGCCTGCTCCGTCAGTCCCCTACCCCTTGCCTTGAATTGATTTGAGTTTTTCCTCTTATGTGCGTGTATTAGATCATCTACTGGCTTCAAATTAGAATTGAGTGCATTGGATTCTTGCTTCTCCATTCTTGTGATACTTTACTAAGAAGAATGTGTTCCAACTCCAAACAAGTTAATACAAAAGATGTAAAGTCTCTATCTTTTTATGGCTGAATAGTATTCCATGGTATGCACATACCACAGCTTGTTAATCCATTCCTGGGTTGGTGGGCATTCAGGCTGTTTCCACATTTGGGCGATTGTCAATTGAGCTGCAATAAACAGTCTGGTGCAAGTGTCCTTATGATAAAATGATTTTTTTTTCTGGGGATATTCCTAGTAATGGGATTATGGAGTCAAATGGTAAGCCTAAGTTGGTTCTTTGAGGATTCTCCATACTTCTTTCCAGAGAAGCTGTCCTAGTTTGCAGTCCCATGTTCTCCAAGAGTTTTTGATGTCCGGTGAGGTTTGGCCACCTGTGTTCTGCCAAAACGCTGAAATAGTTTTACTCCACTCTTTGTCCCATATGTTGATGGGGCTTGCGTCTCTCCCTCCTCCCTCTTTTTTTGTATTATTAATATGAAGTTTGTCTAGTCTAAAGTGGAGTATGTGACACTTTACATTCTAGGCCTGACAAAAATCAAATGGGTTTTAGGTATCTAGGAAATATATTTTTATAGCTTTATTTCAGATCATTCAAATATTAGCCTTCCTTTTGAAATACATTAGAGTAAAATGGGAAGAACAATTGTACATTAAAGGAAGAATGAAAACCAGAAATTGGAATTACTGTTTTCTAGCTTTTCATACTCTAGACATATTAAAAATTACATATGCTTGGTGATTTAGTAATTATCATAAGGAATGTTTTTATTAATTTCATTTTAGTTAGTTTATTGAAAATTCCATTATTCTACTCCATTTCTTTGAGTAGAAATGTCATTTCCATTTTCATCCTGCAGTATCACTGCTTTTCCGTATCTAACTAAGATGCAGCATAATGGCTTGGCATCCATAGCGCAGTGGTTAGGGCGCCAGCCACAGAACCCGGCACAGGCCTGCCAAACAACGATGACAACTACAACCAAAAAATAGCCGGACATTGTGGCAGGCACCTGTTGTCCCAGCTACTTGAGAGGCTGAGGCAAGAGAATAGCTTAGACCCAGGAGTTTGAGGTTGCTGTGAGAAGAGACACCACGGCACTCTACTGAGGGCAACCCAAGAGTTTGAGGTTGCTGTGAGCTATAATGCCACAGCACTCTACTGAGGGCAACATAATGATGGGGCTTATTTTTCTGTCTCAAAAATAAATAAATAAAATGCAGTGTGATTATAGAGCAAATGAGACTCTCATACATGTTTATTGATAAAGTGATCTTCTTATCTAGGTTCAAGCCAAATGTTACCAGCTTCTCCTGTCAGTCTTCCAACATTCCAATCGTGCCCTTTCTACTCCTTATATCCATTCCTTAGCTCCAATAGTGGTTGAAAAGCTAAAAGCAGTTGAAAAAAACAGACCAGCCAATAACACAGAACTTCTAGCTGTTCAAGAAGGAATCAAAGTTCTTGAAACATTGGTTGCTCTTGGTGAAGAACAAAACAGTAAGTATGTTCATATAAAGAGCTTTTAGTCTAGGCATGGCACCCGTAGCACAGTGGTTACAGCGCTAGCCACATACACCAAGGCTGGTAGGTTCGAACCTGGCCAGGCTAGCTGAAACAACAGTGACAACTACAACAAAAAAAAATAGCTGGACGTTGTAGCAAGCACCTGTGGTCCCAGCTAATAGGGAGGCTGAGACAGGAGAATCGCATAAGCCCATGAGTTTGAGATTGCTGTGAGCTATGACGCAACAGCACTCTACTGAGGGCAACATAGTGAGACTCTGTTTCAAAAAAAAAAAAAGCTATTAGTCTAAAATGAAGATCTGTATTGTATTTAAATCTTATTGATATTACACACAGACCTTTGTAACAGGTGTGTGTTTAATAAGGAGCAGTTACTATCTAAAAGCATAATTTATTTGCTCATGTTACTAACAAAGTTTCTTATTTACTTTTTCTTTTTTATTGTTTTGTTTTTTTCTTGAGACAGAGTCTCACTCCGTCGTTATCCTTGGTAGAGTGCTGTGGCATCATAGCTCCCAGCAACCTAAAACTCTTGGGCTCAAGTGATCCTCTCACCTCAGCCTCCCAAGTAGCTGGGACTACAGGTGCCCACAACAGTGCCTAGCTGTTTTTAGAGATGGGGTCTCATTCTTGCCCAGGCTGATCTTGAACTCCTGAGCTTCAGGCAATCCCCCTTCCTTGGCCTCTCAGAGTGCTAGGATTACAAACATGAGCCACCACACCCAGTTCTTTGTTTTTGATTTTGTCTGTTTTGTTTTTTGAGAGAGGTCCTGACTCTTTTACCCAGGCGAGAGTACAATAGTATCATCACAGGTTACTGTAATTTCAAACTCTGAGACTCAAATGATCCCTCCCTCAACCACCTGAACAGCTGGGACTAAAGGCATACCCCTATGCCTGTCTAAATTTTCTGTTTTTAGTAGAGACAGGGTCTTGCTGATATTTAGGTTGGTCTTAAACTCCTGACCTTAAGTGATCCTCGTGCCTTGGCCTCCTAAAGTGGTAGGATGACAAGTGTGAGCCACCATGCCTGGCCAACATATTGTTTTGCATTGATTTATATTTTAAATGAGTAGGAAGTTAAATTGAATTACTGATAATGTACTTATATGTCCTTTAACAACTAAGAGAAATATGGATGTTTAATAGGTTTTTTAAATAACATAGTTTTAATCTTCATAATAGAGGTATAAAAGCTTTATAATAGGTTGGGCATCATGGTTCATACCTCTATAATCCTAGCACTTTTGGAGGCCAAGGCAGTAGGATTGCTTGAGGTCAGGAGTTTGAGACCAGCCTGAGCTAGAACGAGATTCCATCTCCACAAAAGAATAGAAAAATTATCCAGTGTAGTGGGCTATAGTCCCAGCTTCTCGGGAGGCTGAGGCTGGAGAATTGCTTGAGCCCAGGTATTCCAGGTTGCAGTGAGCTATGATGATGCTGCAGCACTCTAGCACCAAGTGACAGAGTGAGAACTTGATTCCAAGAAAAAAAAAAAGCTATAACAAATTAGCAAGATTAGTATTAATACCAAACATCATTATTAAAATACCTCGAAATTTTATATTTTAAAATTATTTTTTATTTACCACACACATTCATTTAAGCAAAGACTTATACAGCTTAATATATACTTCTTTTCATTCCCTAAATGCTGAAGTCTTGATTTCATTTTTCACTATGTATTTGTCTTTATAAAAATGATTTTTGGTCAGGTGGCTAATGCCTATGATCTTAGTACTCTGGGAGGCCAAGGTGGGAGGATTACTTGAGCTCAGGAGTATGAGGCCAGGATTACTGAAGCCCAAGAGTTTGAGGTTGCTGTGAGCTCTGATGCCAAGGCACTCTATCCAGAATGACAGAGTGAGACTCTGTCTCAAAAGAAAAAAAAAAACCTAAATCTTATTTTTTAACATGCTATTGAAAACCTGTTCTGCTTGAAGCTTTTTTGATAGTTATGTATTTTTACTATAAAAGTCAGTTATACCATTACTGACCAAAGTCAGTTCTGTAAATACCATTATCACTCTGTGTGAGATAAATTCAACTAAAGTCGGTTGGAAGATTTACCTGGGACTTTTAAAATATTTGTCTGTCACCTTCTTTCTCCTGAAAGTTTAATATTTAAAAAATCGAATTATTTGAAAACTTCTGGGTGGTTTCTATAGGAGAGGGTGTGTGTATGTGGATTTTTTTTTTTAATTCAAAAAACAGTCATTGAGTATCTACTATGTACCTGGTAGTGGTCTAGGAATTGAGGCTTTAGCATGAAATAAAACACACAAAGGTCCCTGTTTCCATATATTCTGGTAGGAAAACCCTGACAGTAACACCCACACCACATAGACAAACATTATTTGTTTTATGAAAAGGTATCATAGCGATGTGTCTGTATATAATTTTATGTAGTAATAAAAATGGATGTAACTACAGCTATTTTAGAAGTAGATATAATAGTGAGAGGCAGAAATTGATAGGTGGTATGGAGAAAAAAATACAGCAGAGAAAAGGGATAGGAAGTAAGGTCCAATGTGATTCTTGAAAGGCTTCTCTGATTGTCCGTGGTGACATCAGTGTTATGTTACACAATTTGTATCAGACGCTTCCCGCTCTCTCACTGCCTTGGCATTAGTCCTATCATCATCCTACATAAATTAATATAAACAAAGGTATAAAAAGCATTATTTTCCATGTGATGATAAGAGGTTTTATACACACACTTACATACATGATTACATATAAAGGTTAATTTTTGAGGAAAATATTGTCTTTAATGAAATTTATGTGCTGGGATGGAGTTGTTACTATGGAGAGACAGACTACCAAAGGGAGAGTTAGCCTCCATAAATTTTTTTTAAGGGCTTGGAATTTATATCAGCCAGTCATGGGTTCTTGTTTTTGAAGCCTAAGTGTTATGTAATTGTATGGTTTTTGAAGAATTTTCCCTCACTATGGATTTTGGGGGATAATGAAATGTGACAAGAGATGTTTTGTATTTCTATTTAGAAAAAGAAAGAAATAACCAAGGTATAGTTAAGTGATGGTAAATGTATGCTACTCAGGTTTCTGTTCTCTACTTCAATCTCCTAATTCTAGCATGTCCTTAAAAATTTCTAATCTTCCTCTCAAAATACATTCTGCTAGATGGCAATTGTGAAACATTTTTTTCCCTTTCTAAATTAGCTAGTATTTTAAAAATAAAACAAATTAATGTATCTTAAGTCTATTTTCCAACCCTAACATAACTTGGGCATTTAGTAGGTAATTATTAATTTTGAGTTATTGGTTTCTAAATCTTAAGTTATCAGGCAGCTTATTGATATTGTCAGGGAAAAAAATAGGTCAGAATTCAGCATCTGTCATGAAAAATTCAATTGAAAAGCAAGCAGATTTTAAGTTTTAAAGTAACTGAAATAATGGAAATTGTCTGTTTTGAGGTGTATATATTATGAATAAATATATTTGTATATATTATGAAAAATACGTATATGAGTGTACATGTTTACTTATATTTTCTACTAATTCAGTCTTCTGTAATAATTACATAGTACTTAATTTGAAGTTTATTATAGCCTTTAGATTCATGATCATTCTTCATATTTTTTATCTTTGCTATTTACAGGAGTCCAGTTACTTGCTCTTCTAGTTCCCACTTTGATCTCTTACCTGCTGGATGAAAATTCTTTTTCCTCAGCAAATGCAGCTTCCAGAGATCTTCATGAGTTTGCACTCCAGAATTTAATGCATATTGGACCTTTATATCCACATGCTTTCAAGACAGTAATGGGGGCTGCTCCTGAGTTGAAAATACGCCTAGAAACTGCTGTTCGAGCAAGCCAGGCTAGCAAAGCTAAAGCAGCTGCCAGGCAGCCAGCCCCTGCCATACATTCTGCACCAACAATTAAGCTAAAAACAAGTTTTTTTTAAGTTTTTCTTCCATTCATTTTTATTTATGTTGTCAACTATCTCGTAATTAGTGATAGCCACAGTATCATTCCAGAATATGAGTCCTGTTTTATTTGTATATTAGTGTTGTGCTTTCAAATAGTTTAAGTGAAATAATGTTCACACCACGTACTGATTTTTAAGGAGTGATTTTTTTTATCATGTGATGAATTTGTTTTCATTTTTTCCCTAAAAATGATTCTCTTTTATTACTTAATTTATTTTTTAAACACTGAGCCATAGTCTTTTACATTTAAATGCTAAAAACATAACCATATCATGTCAGGCAGCCTATTGATAATGTCAGGGGAAAAAAGTAGGTAGAATCCAGCATCTGTCATGAAAAATTCAATTGAAAAGCAAGCAGATTTTAAGTTTTAAAGTAATCAAAATAATGGAAAGTGTCTGTTTTGACGTGTATATATTATGAATAAAATCATTTTCTAAGCATTTCCCGAAATGTTCTTATCTTTCTGATAGGTGTTTCAATTTTCATATTAAATTACTAAATTATGCTTGTCTATTTTTTAGTTGTTAACTAAATTAGAATTCTTATTTAAAGATCCATTAAAATCTTTCACATATGGTATATAATGTTCTGCGTTTTTGTGGGGGGCAAAAATTCAGCTTCAGTTATATTTGGTGGTTACAGAGACTCAACTTCTGGCTATGGTGGTTAGTTTTACTCATCAAATATTTACTGAATGCCTACTGTGTATAAGGTGTCAAGCTAAGTGCTGCAGGGCTTACAGAAGTACATTAGTCATAATTATAGTTATGCCAGTTTCTCATGCAGTAGGAATTTTACCACATGAAATAGATAATTCACAAAATGAATGTTTGCCACAGTGTCTAGCAAATTTGGGGCCCCAAGTTTTACCAGGCAGCAAGTCGCTTTTGGCAGAATGAGGTGGCTCATACCTGTAATCCTAGCGCTCTGCGGGGCTAAGGCAGGTGGATCACTTGAATTCAGGAGATCTAGACCAGCATGAGCAAGAACAAGACTCTATCTCTACTAAATATAGAAAAACTAGCTGAGCATTGTGGCAGGCTCCTATATTCCCAGCTACTTGGGAGACTGAGGCATGAGGGTGGCTTGAGCCCAAGAGTTTGAAGTTACTATGAGCTATGAGGCCATGGCACTCTACCTAGGTCAACAGAATGAGACTCTGTCTCAAAAAAAAAGGCAATACTTTTTGGAATAAAAAGATGTGAAAATGAAACTGTGTCGTTTTCCAAATTACAAGAAAATACTTGGCAGTGCTCTTAAATCTCTGCAAAAATTTTGATAGACCTAAATATTTTTCGATGGCATGTTCATTGACCATAAATCAATACATTGTTAAAGCAAGGAAAGTGATGGTCTTGCTCTACACGCCGTGACACCAATGTGTATGTTTGTGGGAGTGGGTAGAGGATCAGCTTCAGATGCAGTGTGGCAAGGGCAATTACAAACAGGTGTGCAGTAAGCCAGGCAATTTAAAGGAACTGAGGGTTGAAAAGGGTAATGTGGGCTCGGTGCCTGTGGCTCAATGGGCTGAGGCGCCAGCCACGTACACCTGAGCTGGTGGGTTCAAATCCAACCCGGGCTCGCCAAACAACAATGACGGCTGCAACCAAAAAATGGCCAGGCGTTGTGGCGGGCGCCTGTAGTTCCAGCTACTTGGGAGGCGGAGGCAGGAGACTCGCTTGAGCCCAGGAATTGGAGGTTGCTGTGAGCTGTGATGCCACAGCGCTCTATCCAGGGTGACAGCTTGAGGCTCTGTCTCAAAAAAAAAAAAAAAGAAAGCTATTTAAAAAAAAAAGATTACCTTGGCAGCACCCGTAGCTCAGTGGTTAGGGCGAGGGCCACATACACCAGGGCTGGTGGGTTTGAACCAGGCCCAGACCTGCTCAACAACAATAACAACAACAACAACAACAAATAGCCAGCATTGTGGTGGCACCTGGAGTCCTAGCTACTTGGGAGGCTGAGGCAAAAGAATCACTTAAGCCAGTGGTTCTCAGTCTTCCTCATGCCTCCTAATGCCATGACCCTTTAATACAGTTCTTCATGTTATGGTGACCTCCAACCATAAAATTATTTTCATTGCTACCTCATAACTAATTTTGCTACTGTTATGAATTGTAATGTAAATATCCGGTATGCGGGATGTATTTTCATTGTTACAAAGGGGTCATGAGCCACAGGTTGAGAACTGCTGGCTTAAGCCCAAGAGTTTGAGGTTTCTGTGAGCTGTGACAGCACAGCACTCTACAGAGGGTGACAGCTTGAGACTCTGTTTCAAAGAAAAAAAAAAATTGCCTTATGATTGTGCGCTCCCTGACACTGAACATGTAAAACGAGAATTTGAATTCCTGTTTGTCTAAGATTTTTGTGATATGATTCTCTAATGCTGTCGCATTTATTCATTGGTCAATTATTTATGAAGCACCTTTATTATATTCCAAGCATTGGGACTGCAAGAGTGAACCGTCAAAGAATCTGCTGCCATAAGTTTACATTCTGTGATAAGTAGTAGGAAAGAATGGTGGGAAGTATACTATGATAGAAAATGACAGGCAGGGATTCCTTAGGATTGTTCTGAATGCTAGCATCTTTTCTGTTCTTTAGATTTCCAAATACAACTACCTACCCATTGGTTGTCTCAGAGACAACTCAGACTCACTTTAAAATTGAACTCTTCACCTCCTTATCTAAAACCTGTTTCCCAGCCCATGATTTCCTAGTAAATAACTCATCTTTTTGCTTAAATCATACATTTTGGTATCATACCTGACACTTTTCACTTTCTTCCTCTCTATACTTAATCACCAAGTTTCCTCAACATCTTAAAAAAAAAAAGAAACAGAGTCTCATTCTGTCACCCTGGGTAGAGTGCCATGGAATCATATCACAGCAACCTCAAACTCCTGGGTTCACGCGATCCTCTTGCTTCTCAAGTAGATGGGACTATAGACGGCCCACCACAATGCCCCATTAACTTTTCTATTTTTTTTTTTTTTTTGTAGACATAGGGTCTCACTCTTCTTGCTCAGGGTGGTCTGGAACTCCTGAGCTCAAGTTAAACACCTGCCTCCATCTCCCAGAGGGCTAGGATTATAGGTGTGAGCCACCAGGCCTGGCCTCAGCATCTTATCAAGTCCTTCCTTGTGTCTTTATTATTATATTACTGTTACCACCCTAGTCCAAGTCATCATGTTCAATTGCAGTGTAGCAAAGTGGTTAACAGTGTGCCTACTAGGGTCAATTTGCCTGGGTTGGAATCTGGCTCTGCACTTAACAACCTGTATAACCTTGTGCAAATCATGTGTCTGCTTTTCATCTCAGTTTCTTTATCTGTAAAATGAGAATAAAAACAATACCTATCTCAAATAAAGTGGCTCTGGATTAAATGAGTTAATGCTTGCAAAGACTCTTAAAACAGAGCCTGATTCTTAGGAAACAATTCAAAAAGGTCTGCTAAGTACCGTATTTTCCATTCAGAAAGTGAAATGATTTTTATAAATGCAAATTTGTTACTCCGCTTAAAACTGCAGTTAGTTTTATCATAAAGACCAATTCCTTAACTTGACCCTCAAGGTCCTGCATAATTTGGCCTCTATCTACTTCACCTGCTCATTTTATTTCATGCTGCTGCCTATGGCTGTGTGATTGTGTCCTTATCTGTCAAGTGAAAATAACCTTAGTCCTAACCTCATGGGGACATTGTAAGGATTGAATTAATACATGTGAAATGCATAGTTTTTATTGAGCAAATGCTCAATAAGTGTTGGCATAAAAATAATCATTACTTTTGCCTTTCTCTTTGTCAGCCATATTCGAGTCCTTTCAACATATCAACAAACGCACTGTGTACTTTTCTTCCTCAGAGTATTTTTTGCTGAAAAAGCTTCATTCCATTCTTATCTTCTGGCTAATTTGTATCCATCTTCCATGTTTTAATCTAGGTACATTCTTAGGAAAATGTTGCAACATTAATTTGGTTATTGCTATAATACTAAAGATTACATTATTTAAATTATCCAATTCTCTTATAATGAATTTGTATCTATTGGCTGCTTTAGCTTGAATACAGTCCGCTTATTGGTCACCATGGTGCATGAGTTCATGAGAATGTGTATATGACTTGATTCAAACCACTACTATGCCTTTTTTTTTTTTTTTTTGTAGAGACAGAGTCTCACTCTATTTCCTTTGGTGGAGTGCTGTGGAGTCACAGCTCACAGCAACCTCCAACTCCTGGGCTTAGGCAATTCTCTTGCCTCAGCCTCCCAAGTAGCTGGGACCACAGGTGCCCGCCACAGCACCCGGCTAATTTTTGATGCAGTTCGGCCGGGGCCGGGTTTGAACCCACAGCCCCCGGTATATGGGGCCAGCGCCCTACTCACTGAGCCACAGGCGCTGCCCAAACCACTACTACTCTTGTTACTTTATGTCCTGCAGCTGAGGGAAAATCTGGGCAAAGAGATAACATAGATAGTGATAGAATTTTCCATTACAGAGAACAACTGCGAGTGCTATAATTAACATGATTTGAACAGCAGTAGCATATTGAGGGCCTGCAGAGTAGAGGGAGAGAGATGTAGTACATGTAAAATAGGTTAAATCCTGTTTTAAGAAATCTAAGAAAAGCCTGAGTCTTTAAAAATTAAAACAAAAATGTACTGCCCTTCTTTAATTTCATTCATTTTCTTATTTCTCTGGGACAATGCCCAGATTTTTCCCTTGTCATGTTTATAAAAAATGTACCACATTTGAATTTTTTGAGGGCCAACTTAATTTATGTCTAAGGAATACCAGCTGGGAGCTTAGGCAGGCGGTGCTATACTGAGCAATTCAAGCCTAAATGAAGATCGGGTAACTTCTGCTGCGAAAGTGGCTATCCCTCGAAACGAGTGCTTCTTAGTTGCATTGCTGGCAGAAATAGCCAAGTTACAAAAAATGTTCTTCTTATACATACAGTCATTTTTAATGTTATGATGATTACATTAATTATTTGAAAATTAGTTTCTGGCTTAGAAATGGGGACACTTTATTAAAACAACAATCTGTTGAATAGCACTTTCATTCATGGGAAATTTTAGGAGAGAAAAGGAGTAGAGAAGCAAGGGATAGAGTTGATGGGGGAGAAAAAGAATCTATTCAAAAACCAGTTTACCTTTGCATAGACTTAGAGAAATAGAATCTGAAATTGGTCACCATTAATGTTCCAAAGATGCAGTGGCTCATGCCTGTAATCCTAGCACTCTGGGAGGCTGAGGCAGGTGGATTACTTGAGCTCAGGGGAGGTTGAGGCAGGTGGACTGTGTGAGGTCATGAGTTCAGTACCAGCCTGAGCAAGAGTGAGACCTTGACTCTACTAAAACTTGAAACACTAGCTAGGTGTTGTGGCAGGCACCTATATTTCCAGCTACTGAAGAGACTGAGGCAGCAGGATCACTTGAGCCCAAGAGTTTGAGGTTACTGTGAGCTACGAGGATGCCTTGGCACTCTACCCAGGGTGATAGAGTGAGACTCTGTCTCAAAAAAATAATATCAACCGCTACAAAATTAAAATTCTAATATGTAAATCAATATTTGGATAATTGCTCTGTGTGCCAAATAAGGGAACCATATTTTTATATCACCCACTTAGGCTTTATTAACTATAAAGAATCTGGAAATCAACCATACCTGGATTCCGAGGCTAAATGAGTAGGTGAGGGCATTAATATTTTATGTTAAGATTATTTTAACTTTACTAATTAAAGCTTTGGATAGGGCATGAGAAAGGAGAAAGACCAATTATTGAGCCCATTATTTGTCAAGGGCTGGCTTTTTACATGTATTATTTCAGTTAATCTTGTAAACTCTATTGCAATAATAGATGTCATTCAATATATACCATACTAGACATTATTCTAGAGTATTTCACGTTCCTTTTTCTCATTTAACTTCATTGTAATAAGGTAAATATTATTCCCATATTAAAAATGAAAGAATTAAAAAAAAAGAGAAATAAAAATGAAAGAATTGAAAATGAAAAAAAATTAAAGCATGTGACTAAGATTTCCAAATTTGGAAAACTATAGTGACAAATAAAGCTTAGGTTTGACTAATTACAAGTGCCATATCCTTTCTAGTTATTAATTTTTCAGAATTTTTTTTTTTTTGGACAGAGTCTCACTCTGTTGCCCTCAGTAGATTGCTGTGCTGTCATAGTTCACAGCAACCTCAAACTCTTGGACTCAAGAGATTGTCTTGCCTCAGCCTCCAAAGTAGCTGGGACTGTCAGTGCCTGCCACAACACACAGCTATTTTTATTATTTATTTATTTATTTATTTATTTTTTGAGACAGAGCCTCAAGCTGTCACCCTGGATAAAGTGCTGTGGCATCCAGCTCACAGCAACCTCCAATTCCTGGGCTCAAGCGAGTCTCCTGCCTCCGCCTCCCAAGTAGCTGGGACTACAGGCGCCCACCACAACACCTGGCCATTTTTTGGTTGCAGTCGTCACTGTTTGGTGGGCCCAGGCTGGATTCAAACCCACCCGCTCAGATGTACCTGGCTGACGCCTTAGCCTGTTGAGCCACAGGTGCCAAGCCAACACCCAGCTATTTTTAGAGACAGGGTCTGGTTCTTACTCAGGCTGGTCTTGAACCTGTACCACCCGCCTTGGCCTCCTGGTTTGGGAGCATTACAGGCATGAGCCACTGCACCTAGCCCAGAATATTTTTGTTTTTCCAATTCAAAAACACTTTTGCTATAGTGAATCAGAATGCACATGAAGACTGACTTCTGGGATGCCTGCAACATTCTGTTTCAGGATACAGGTGGAAGTTATATGAAATGTTGAGTTTGTGAAAGTTCATTGAGGTGTTACCATATGTGAGCTTTTTTTGTATATATGTTATTTTTGATAAAATGTTTACTTAAAAAAATTCATGTTGAATACAAGAAGTTTTTTTAAAAAGGAGACAGGTACAAGGGGGGGAAATCACCAATAGGCTCACTACTCAAAACTAACAGCTTCAGAAGCTGATTTGCTAGAAGAGGAAATTATGGAAATCATGGTTCTTATATTTTTTAACACAATTTAGGGCAAAAGAACTTTAAGGGAAGGTTGTCTTTTCAAAAGTAATGTTTTTGTTAAATCACAAAAGAAATATTGCTGCATATGGACATTTTTGGAAAAAAGTAGAGTTTTTTTTTTTTTTATTCCACCCTACTATATATAGCCACTGTATTTTTTTTTACAGACAGTCTCACTTTTCTCACCCTCAGTAGAATGCTGTAGCGTCACAGCTCACAGCAACCTCAAACTCCTGGGCTTAGGCAATTCTCTTGCCTCAGCCTCTCAAGTAGCTAGGACTACAGGCATCTGCACAATGCCCAGCTATTTTTTTGTGGCAGTTCCAACCCACCACCCTTGGTATATGGGCCACCCTTATAGCGACTCTAAATATTTTGGCATATTGTATGAACGTGTCATGACATTATAGATGATCAATACTATTTTGAGTGTAAATAAGTCTTTGAAAAACAAAAAGGATATTGTGAAGAATAAAGTTGAATTGTGAATGAAAACAGTGCTTTTGCATACGTGTAATAGTCAAGTTTATACATTTAATTATTGGCTTGGAGCCTGTGGCTCAGGGGGCTAAGGAACCTGCCGCGTACACCTGAGCTGGCGGGTTCGAATCCAGCCTGGGCCCGCCAAACAACAATGACGGCTGCAACCAAAAAAATGCCCGGGCATGTGGCGGGCGCCTGTAGTCCCAGCTACTTGGGAGGCAGAGGCAAGAGACTCGCTTCAGCCCAGGAATTGGAGGTTGCTGTGAGCTGTGATGCCACAACACTCTATCCAGGGTGACAGCTTGAGGCTCTGTCTCAAAAAATAAAAATAAAAATAAAAAATATATACATTTAATTATTTTATAGTTTGTCATGATTTGATTTAAAATAATTGCTAGACTTATCTCTTAGAGAAAAAAATACCTATTAACATTCAAACTTTCAAGATTAATTAAATCTCTCAGATGAAAGAAATATGCCATTATTGCATTATTGTCCCTTTGGTACCCTGATAAGTCTCTTAAGTGAGAGAGGTGTCAACCTGTTAAAGAAAAGATCACTGAACTATCGGTCAGGACTTCTGCGTGCTAGTTTTGGCTCTGCCAGTTACTCAAGGCCTCATGTGGACAAGTCTCAAAGAGCTGTAAATGAGAAGACTGGGCTGTGTCTCAAAGAACTCTGACAGCCAAAATAATTTATGACATAGGGAATTTAGCCAGGCTTGGATCAACCTTTTATGATAATAAAGAATGAATTCATAAAACAGAAACATTAAATAATTGAGAGAAGAGATTTTGCCATCTTTATTTGCAACCAGAACAGATACAATGTGTTTCCTGTCCTTTCTGCAAGTAGCCATGGGAAGGGGAGGTGGGGGAGAGGACAGGGACAGGATGTCCTTTCTTCACGTAACACTCATCAGCCTGTATCTTTACATTTTTTCATGGACATCAACTCTAACGGCCCATAAATTCATTCTACAAAAAAGTAGGAACAACATATAACTTTTTAGGGTGACTTCTTAATTTCATTTGCATTTATTAAACATTTTTTCAGGGGCCTTCTTTCTCCTATTGTTATAGTGTGAATTTATGGTGCCATAATAGCAGGGACTTTGGAAAAGGAAATCATTTACAGAGTCACTTAAGAAAGGACTTCCGTGTACCTTTCGTAGGCTAATACTTTTGCTAGTTTGCAGGTGAACCTTGGAAGAAGCTGGGAACAAGATAAATGAAAAAGAAGTGCCTGAAGACTTAAAACTGATCTAGGAAGCAGGGATCTTGTTCTTTCAGGTAGTCTAGCTTTAAGGCTCTGTGAGACTATATATATAGTCTATAGTCTATATACTTACAAACTGTGCATATATATGTATATACACCCATGTATGTATATAAATATGTAATGTATATGTATATATACACAAATATCTCTTCAATGTCAGGGACTGTGTTATTTATCTTTATATTCCCAGGATGGGATATAACTGAAAATCAAAATATTTGTTCAATTAAATTGAACCCACATTGATGTGGTGATTCATGTCTACCATCCCAGTACTTTGGAAGGTGGAGGTGGGACCATTGATTGAGGCCAGAGGTTCAAGGCCATCCTGGGCAACATAGTGAGATCTTGTCTCTGGGAAAAAAAAAAAAAAAAATTAGCCAGGCGTGGCTGATGGCTCAAATCGATATGTAGCCCCTGCTACTGGGGTGGCTTTGGTGAGATCACTTGAGCCCCGGAATTTGAGGTTGTAGTGAGCCATGTTTGTGCCTGGGTGACTGAAACTATGTCTAAAAAAAAAAATTTTTTTTTTTTTTAGTAAAAATGCGCGAGGATAAGAAAGGAAAAACCAGACTAAAATAACAGATATCATTTGTTACAGGATTTCCTGCAGGATTACTACAAAGGGAAAGGAAACTAACAGAGCAGTTTTCGGCCGAGGGTTTTTTTTTTTTCCGAGTTAGCACGCGGGTGCATACAATGAAGTTACATTATTTGAGTTTGTAAGGTAAAGTCCCAAGTCCAACATGTAGTTGTGTTCTTCACCCAGAAGTGTGCCATATGCTCCTACATAGTACTTAACCGAGCCTTCTTCCCCTCTCAGACGAGTTTTAAACCAGAATTTGGAAGCTGCAGGAGAAAGCTGCTGGGTCCAGCCAAGCAGCAGAGGGTGTCTGAGTTCCCTGTAAGCGGAAACTGATCAGCCCACAGGTTTGAACCCCTCGAGAGCGAAAGAGAGGCAGGAGCGACACCGAGACGCAGGCTGGCAGATGGAGGGGTCTCGGGTCGAGAAACCCCAAAGTCAGAGGGCTGAGCGCTGCTGGCAGGGGACCGGATAGCTGGCTTTAACCAAGTTTCTTAGCAGAAAGACCAGGAAGCCCTAAGAGAGGTGCAGCTCAGGCTGCTGTTTTGACGTGGTAACTTCCGCGTGTGTGCAACAGGGAGCGCCGCTCGCGAACTTCCGCGTGCGAGGGGGCCGGAGCTGAGCCCGGCGGGGCCGAGAGCAAACCCGCGCTCCGCGCCCGTCGCGCCCCCGCCACGCCGAGCTCGGGCGGGCGAGGGGCGGGCCCACCGCCGCGCCTGCTACGAGGCGCAGCCCCAGCGGCCACCCGCGCGCGCTCGCCGCGTCCCGCCCCGGGACTACATCTCCCGGCAAGCCTCGCGCCGCCCGCGCGCCGCAGTTGACCCATTTCCCGGCCCGTCACGGGCACGGCCGGCCCCCGCGCCCAGGCGGCTGCTCCCTGCTGACTGGGGTGTGGGCGGGGAGCGGCGGAGGGAGGAGGAGGCGCTGCTGGCCGCCGCCGTTGCCTCCGCTGCTGGGCGCCGGGACAGCTCCCCAGGTTCCTGCAGCCGCCATGGACGAGCAGGCGGGTCCTGGCGTCTTCTTCAGCAACAACCACCCAGGCGCCGGCGGTGCCAAGGGGCTCGGGCCTCTGGCAGAGGCTGCCGCGGTCGGCGACGGGGCGGCTGCGCCGGGGGCGGCCCGAGCCCAGTACAGCCTCCCGGGGATCCTGCACTTCCTGCAGCACGAGTGGGCCCGCTTCGAGGTGGAGAGAGCCCAGTGGGAGGTGGAGCGGGCGGAGCTGCAGGTAAGGACCTTCCCGGCCTGGCCCTCTCCATCCCGCCTCTCGGCCCCCTCCCGCTCCTCCCGGACCCTACTCCCCTTCCCCCAGACCTCTGGGGTCTCCTCCCCATTTGTTCCAGCCCATCCCACCCAGAACTTCAACCCCTTTTTCCCTTCACCTTTGCTTTTCGCTGACCCCACTTCTTCGACCCCCGTTCTCACTCTGTCGCTCCTGATGCGTTGTTTATTCTCACGCCTTTTCGTCTGCTTCTTCCACTTTTAACTCCCATTCTTATTTCAACTCTTCTTGCCATCCCACATCTTAGGGCTTCCCTCTCGGTTTACTAATTGGGCTGACAGTAGTTTTGAGAGACGCTGAGCAAATCATCCTCTTTCCTTGTAGCCAGTCTCGTGTCTAGAGACATTCTCTGCAAAAGGTATTAGCAGTTGGCTCCCCTCCCTGCAAGAAAGGTGGGCAAAGAAGAAAACAGAACTTGTGTCAGTGAGGCCTAGACTTTAGGCGAGAAGCTGACTTTGAGTAAAACATTATTAAAACATCAGCTCCCTTTTCAGCTTAGATGTAAATGTTTCTTCTCCACCTTCTTCCCTCTCGCATTTCTTTAGGTGTTTCAAACTCATGGATTTTGAATGGGGGACTTATATGATCAAAATTAGATGATGGTTCTGAGATGATTCCCGCTGTCGGAATCTAAAATTCTCAAGGGTTAATTTTATGTTAATATTTTGGGAGATTAACTTGTACTTTAAAAAGGAAGTAAAGTTACTGTAACATTGGTTACATTGCCCTGCATACTCTGCAAGATAAGTGTGTCCAGGGAGGAGATACTGTGTGCTCTTAAAAGAATGAAGGTGAGGCTGATAGATACTTCACAGGCTATTCTGAATTGGTAAGTAGATTTTCAGTGGTGGTTCTTAAAACTTCCAAGGCATACACCAATTTCAGGAGGAACTTCAAGAACTATGAATAGTTGTGCCTTTCTGTTTTGCAGGCTAATCCTGTATACTTAGGAAACTTGAGTATAGTCTTGGTGAAACACTTGAAATTAAAATGCTACCCAGTGTGTCACTTTTTTTGGTAACACGTATTTTCTTTGGCACTCAAAAAAAGAAGAGGAGAAGTCTGTTAAATAGAATCATGTGCTGGAATAGGCTGCTTTGTTGTAGTGGAAGTGGCTGTGGAATGAGCAAAGAGGGTTATAGTAGATAGAGCTGTGCTTGTTGCTAGGTTTATGACCTTGATGATATCCTTTAACCTCTCTGGGTTTCAGCTTCATCATTTATTTATTCAGCACATGTTGAGTGCCAGCTATGTGCCTTTGGGCCTGACCAAAGCTTCTGCCCTCATGGAGCATATGTTTTAGTTGGAAGCAAATGATGGCGCAAACGCACCTACATAGTATAATAGCCTTCAGTGGCAACTGCTGTGAGGAAAAAATAAATCAGTATACAGGAATAGTGTGATGGGGCAGCTATTTTAGATGAGGTGGTCAGGGAGGCCTCTGAAAGAAGACATGAACAGTTGAATGAAGAGAAGGAGTGACCCATGGTTTCTGGTGATTCCTTCTAAGTCTACGTTTCTGCAGTTACATGCTTAGATTCTTTGGCATCTTTTTTATTCTAGCTGTTAAGTTGCTTTAATACCTAGTCTAGTTGCTATCAGAAAGTCTTCTCATAATGAATCTATGTAGATTGTCTATGTAGTAAACAACAAATTTGAATGCTTATGCTTTCATCTTCATTAATAGTGCATTCTGTGCATAACTGTGGATTTCAAGGCTTCAAGAAAGTGTTAAAGGAAGGTTTAACTTTAATGTACTATTGTGGGAAATGATTTTTGCTGCATAAATTTTAATGTCTTTTCCCATGTAGGGAATGTAAGATAAGTCACACTACTTTGGTCAAAAACAAAAACAATGCTTACCTTTCAACTTGTGCAAGTTTGAGAACTTCCAACCCATCCTACTTCCTATTCTCTTCCTCTCCTCCTGTTTAAACTTTTCAATTTACCCGTAACTAGTCAGTCTTCAATTTTTACATGTATACCACCCCCCCTACCCCACCCCACCCCGGGTTATTTATGGCAAGTGTTAAAATTCAGGTAAGTTTCCTGTTGGTGTGCATATTAAGGACACTACTTTCTAAATATTTTTTTGGTTTGTGTTTACCTTAAATGATGCTTCCACAGAGAAACTTAAAAAATGCGTTGTATTTTCTGGACAGAACAAGTATTGTGTATTTTTGGGAGATAAGGTTTATAATAATATACGGTCATGTTAGCATAATTGAAAAATTTATTTTAAATATTTCTTTTATTTATTTATTTTTATTAAATCACAGCTGCATACATTAGTGCAATCAAGGGGTACAATGTGCTGGTTTCATATACAATCTGAAATGTTTTCATCAAACTGTTTAACATAGCCTATATGGCATTTTCTTTTTTTTTTTTTTTCTAGTGGTGAGACAGAATTTATTTACAGAAAACACTAAAGCTCCTGGTAGAGAGAGAGAACTCAAGTGGGGAGAGAAAAGCTCTCTCCGCTTCTCTCCCGGTCTTCCTCCGTCTCCCCCTGTCTCCCCCTTTAGGCTTTTAGTCTCAGGGTATATATAGGTGTATGGGTTCCTTGGCCAGGAAAGGAATGAACACAGTTCCTTCAGCTGGGGGCAAAGTGAATGAAGGTATCAATGAATGGACACGGTCCATTCATGGAATTGAGGCCTAGGAAATTCACATGAAATTGACCTAGGCATAAGAAATGGGGATTCCACATTTAGTCCTAAGTGTAAAGTGAAGGAGACACCAAGACACAGGTGTTTCCTCAGCAGTTATCCGGCCTTTTTGGCTATTGGAGCCTCAGGTGGGGGTTGGAGGCCCCCTCCTTGCCTGTCATCCAGCCCACTGGTTCTTCAGCTGGCTGCCGCAGCACTGACACCGTCATGGAGGAGGCGGCAGGTCCGCCAGCTACGCTGAGCTGGCTGGGGTGCCAAATGTCCTGCATCAATTCTCCCTCTCTGAGTAGAAACTCTAACTGCTGTTAGGGAAAAAGAGCGAAGACTTGATCTAACTGCTTCCTGCCGAATCGGGCGATGATAGAAGGGGACAGTTAGGGTTTCTGTGGAGGGAGAGTGACACAGGGGTTCGTGGACTGGAACCATCTTTATTTCGTGTGGCTTGATGACATTTCCAATCTCAGCCGCTTTTGCCTTCCTCAGGGTGTCCAGAAGTCTCACACTGTCTCCCTGTGTCCCCAAAGGGAAGTTTCTGGGCAGATTCCGCCTGCCAGAGATGCCTGAAGTCCTCTCTCTCCCTAAATATTTCTTTATATCAACACCATTAAATTTGAATTTTTCTCTTTTTTGTTGCCATTGAAATTTTCTTAGAAAAACAATATGAAGTAAAAGTGTTGAATGAATTGTTTCCAAAATACGGATCAGTTGGTGTGGTGTCCTCCTTTTAATTTTTACATGTCTTTTCAAGCCATTAACACCAAAGTCAACAAAAATACCTTTAAGATCAAGTCTAATTTGTTCCTTCAGGAACCTGTCAGTCCTGCTCTTTCAAGTTGCCAGGTCAGAGTTGTGAAAGGCAATCCTGACTCTCTTCTACCTGGCCACCTTTATCACTTCCTCCCTCCTTCATGTCTTGGGAATAAGAAAACAGCCACATTGTACCAAAACTTCTTTGTCATTTATTTGCCCTGGCTTGTCTTAGTAAATTTTCTTTTTACTTTTGGTAATACTCCCCTCTCCATCCAAGTAAAAATAGGTAATTCATGGGGGAAAAAAAAAGTTATGGGGTGGCGCCTATGGCTCATAAGTAGGGTGCCGGCCCCATATACCGAAGGTGGGGGGTTTAAACCCTGCCTTGGCTGACCTGCAAAACAGAAAAAGAGCTGGGCATTGTGGTGGGCGCCTGTAGTCCCAGCTACTTGGGAGGCTGAGGCAAGAGAATTGCCTAAGCCCAGGAGTTGGAGGTTGCTGTGAGCTGTGTGACGCCACGGCATTCTACCGAGGGGCAATAAAGTGAGACTCTGTCTCTACCCAAAAAAAAAAAAAAAAAAAGTGATGAGATTATTACTGAGCTTTATACTTGTGAAAGGAATTGGAGACAGAATATGAATCATTATTGAGAAAATCTTTGTGAGACATTGTTCTAGAGGAAAGTTGCAATCTAGTCAGTATGATAGAGCATAAACAACATGTAGAAGAATTGAATGTTTATCATTTGGGGGGGGTTCATTTTCTGAGAATAGCATAGAGGAGATGATCTAAGGATAATAGAATAGCAGCAGGAAAAAACTTTATGAAGTCCTGAGAACCTAAGGCTCAATATTTGAAGGTTACTGACTCTAGAACAAGAAAGCAAACATGTACATACAAAATGAAAATTATTTACCTTAGATTTTGATGATGAGTGTGGCTTGTGGAGTCTCTGATATTTCCTGAAAGTGCTGACATTTTGTGAAAAAGTTGATAACTTTGCATGTGGAGTATGGTATGAAGGCTATATGCTTTTGGCATTAATAATTTGTATTTTCATTCTCCAAATATTTTTCAAGCACCTACCTCACACCAGGTCTTGTTCTGGTGGACTGGACATAGAACAATGAAGAAAACAGTCCTTGCCCTTATGAGGCTTAACTCGTTGGGGCAGACAGACAGTAATAAATAAATACATAAAATGTATTGGAAGGTAATAAATGCCCTGATAGAGTAATCCTCCAAGGTGGGGATCGAGTCCTTGAGAGGGTGGGATGGGGAAGAAAGTTTTCACTGATAAGGAGCCATTTGAGCTAAGACCTGAAAAGGTGACATCTGAGGTGAGGACAGCTTTCTAGGCAGAGGGACCAGTTGGGGGAAGGGAGCATGGTTGGAATGTTTGAGGAATAAAAAGGAGGCAACTGTGGCTACGGTAGAGGAAGAGAATGGAAGAAATGATGTCTGAAAAGTACTGGTCTTGTCCATTGTGAGGACTTTGGATTTTACCTCAGCAAGATGGGCAGTCACTGGAATGTTTTCAGGAAAGGAATGATGCCGTATTTAAAAGGAACCCTTTGTAAGGATTCAGAATAGACTTGGAGGGAAGATAAGAGTAGAAGCAGCAGGGAGGCTGGTGTAGGAGGCTATTTTAATTAATCCAGGCTGGAGACGAACTAAGGCAGTCACTACTGATAAGACACATGAATACATTCTTTGAATCCATATTCAAAATATAAGGGACTCTGAGTACATATTTGAAAGTAGAACTTGCAAGATGTGCTATTGGATAGGATGTGAGGTTTGAGAAAAGGGGAGTTGAAGATGACTCTATAAAGTATTTTGACTAACCAGCTTCATAAGATTGAGAAGATTTACTGAGTATTTTAATGAAAAAATGAGTTTCTTTCTTGTTATTATTACTATTATTTATAATTACTGTGAAAGGCAACATGGCAGAGAACTTGGTTTAAAATCCTTGCTTTAAAATTTATTAACTAAGAAGGACTTTTCTAACAAATGCAAAATAAAATAAAAAATAAAATTTATTAAGTACTATATTTTAGGCCAGGCATGGTGGCTGATGCCGGTAAATAATCCCAACACTTTGGGGGGCCAAAGTGGGAGGATCACTTGAGGCTAGGAGTTTGAGACTATTGTATTTTATGCCTAAAATACATAATTGCCATAATTCTGATTACTCAGAGCCTTAGTTTTCTCATTATCTTGTCAGAATTAAATGACATATTTTAAAGTACCTAGCAGTCAGACAAAGTAAGTGCTTAACAAAAAAATGGTGGCAAATATATGTTGTTAAATTTTTACTCTCATTTGTTTCTGTATGCCCACAGAAAAGCATAATTTTGAGTCATGAACTCTTCTTATAGCTTGTAAGTGCCATCCTGGGACCGTGCAGTCTAATATACTGGGTCTGACCTGGGCTCTAAGAATGATTTCATAGGATTGTCAGCCTCACTGATTATATATTTCAGGTGTACTTGCTTTCTTTAATAACCCACTGGGTATCTTATCTTGGAATTCATATACATTTTTCTGAATGCATTTATCTTAAGTTTATATTCCATCTTATGTAACAAATTGTATGTATGTATTAATCACTCCATAAAACTAATTCTTGATTTTATTTGGCCCTTTAAACCACTTCCTTTAAAATTTGAGCAGATAGGCTCGGTGCCTGTGGCTCAACGGGCTAAGGCGCCAGCCACGTACATGTGAGCTGGTGGGTTCAAATCCAGCTTGGGCCCGCCAAACAATGACAGCTTCAAGCAAAAAATGGCCGGGCGTTGTAGTGGGCACCTGGAGTCCCAGCTACATGGGAGGCAGAGGCAGGAGACTTGTTTGAGCCCAGGAATTAGAGGTTGCTGTGAGTTGTGATGGCATTCTATCCAGGGTGGCAGCTTAAGGCTCTGTCTCAAAAAAAAAAAAATAAAAAAAATAAAAAAAATTTGAGCAGATGAAGAACTTTATCATGGTTTGGTATAATTTGTGAAAAGATTAATCTTTTTTTATATCTTTGATTTTTTTTTTTTTTTTTTTTTTTGAGACAGAGCCTCAAGCTGTCACCTGGAGTAGAGCACTGTGACATCACAGCTCACAGCAATCTCCAATTCTTGGGCTCAAGCGAGTCTCGTGCCTCTGCCTCCAAAGTAGCTGGGACCACAGGCGCCCGCCACAACGCCCGGCCATTTTTTGGTTGCAGTCATCATTGTTGTTTGGCGGGCTCGGGCTGGATTCGAACCCGCCAGCTCAGGTGTACGTGGCTGGCGACCTAGCCCGCTGAGCCACAGGCGCCGAGCCTATCTTTGATTATTTAAAAAAATTTCAGATTAATATAAGGGTACAAATGATTAGGTTACAATATTTGTCTTTGTTAGGTAAGGTCCATGTTGTAGTTGTGCCTGCACCCAGGAGGGGTGTGCTATGTACCCTTACATTGTGCCCATTGGTGGGGAGCACAGCAATTCACTTCTTCCCCTCCCTCCTCCTCCCTCCAACGTGAATTAAATTGAGTTTTTCTCTTATGTGGATGTGTATTCATAATGATTTATTATATTTTAGAAAGATAAAATAAAGATTTTACTCTTTTAGAATATATCTTATTATTTGTCAGTGTAGTTTAGTGTTTCTCAACCTTAGCTGCAATCTTAGTATATATCTGGGCAAACTCAAAAGTACCCATTCCCTTAGCTTGGCTCCTGCAGCTCAGTGGCTAGGCCACATACACTGGAGCTGGTGGGTTCAAACCTGGCCCAGGCCTGCTAAACAACAATAACAACTACAACAAGAAAATAACTGGGTGTTGTGGCGGGTGCCTATAGTCCCAGCTACTTGGGAGGCGGAGGAAAGAGAATCGCTTAAGACCAAGAGTTTGAGATTGCTGTGAGCTGTGACACTGGGGCACTGTACTGAGGGTGACATAGTGTGACTCTATCTCAAAAAAAAAAAACAAAAACGCATTCCCTGGGTTTTATTGCAGATCAGTTGGGAATTAGGGTCCTTGGCATTAGTTTTTATTTTTTTTATTTTTATTTTTCTGGCAGAAAGGGTCTTGCTTTGTTGCTTGAGCATTGTCCTAGCTCAAATTACTGGATTCAAGAAATCCTTCTGCCTCTCAGCCTCCCAAAGATGGAATTACAGGTGCATGCCATCACACCCATCTAATTTTTCTGTTTTTCATAGAGAAGAGATCTTGCTCTTGCCCAGACTGGTCTTGAATTCCTAGCCCCAAGCAATCCTCCTACCTCAGCCTCTCAAAGTGCTAGGATTACAGGCATGAATTACTGCAACTGGTTCTAGGTAGAGTGTCATGGTGTCATCTTAGCTCATAGCAACCTCAAACTCTTGGGCTCAAGCAATCCTCTTGCCCTATCCTCCTAAATAGCTGGGACTACAGGTGTCCACCATGACGCCCAGTTAGTTTTTTTTTTGTTGTTTGTTTGTTTGTTTGTTTTAGTAGAGATGGAGTCTTATTCTTTCATTCTTGCTCAGGCTGGTCTTGAACTCTTGAGCTCAAGCAGTCTACCCACCTTTGCCTCCCAAAGTGCTAGAATTACAGTGCCTGGCCCCAGTAGTTCTGATATGCAGCAGGGATTGAGAACCACTGCTGTAGTTGTTTTTCTGATTTTTTTACATATATGTGTGTGTGTGTGTGTGTGTGTGTGTATGTGAAAAGTTCAGTGATTTCAACACTTGTGTTAATATTCCATAATTCCATATATGGTTGGCTTTTTATAGACTTCGAGAGGTAAGTTCTGTTATGTTCCATTGTTCTTTCTGATGATAGCTAGCATTTTATTTTTAGACAGGAGAATATTATAATTTGAATCACCTTCCTCTGAATGATATAATGATACAGTAATCTTTGAACTGGAATGAACTTTGGAAATAATCAGCTCCAACTTTCTTTTATAGGTAAAGAGAGGCCTGCAGAGAGGTTAAAAGACCATTAATGAATAGATTTTGGATAAGCCCTCTAAGTTAAGTCTCCAGGTTATCTTTACAGTTTCCTTTAAAGCCGTTTCAGGTCCATTATCTTGTATAACTTTCTGAGGCAATCAGAGTCATCATCGTGATGCTCATGCTTATTTTTCTTTTTATTTAAAATCACAGACATAATGACTTTACTGTTTTTACTTCATTCAAGCTTATTGGTGTGATTTAGGATTTTGTCTCTGGTGTTCAATAGTTTCATTTTGATGTGTCAGAATATAGATTTCTTTTTATTTAGTTTGGAACTTTATTAGCCTCCTTGAATCTGTGGGTTAGCATCGCATTAGTTTTGTAAAAGTTTCAGTTATTATCTCCTTAAATTTGTCTGCTATTGTGTTTTCTTTTCTTCTCTTTTTGAGTCTGATTACATGTATCTTAGGCTTTCTCCTTTATCTGCTCTACATTTTTCATCTTTTTATATCACTGTGCTTTATTCTGGATAATTTATTCTGAGTTATCTTCTAGTCTATTAATTTTCTCTTCTATTACGCCTAAGTAAAGCCATCCAATGAATTTTTAGTTTTGGTTATTGTTGAAGTTAATTTTGGTTCCTTTTCTAATCTTCAGGGTCGTTTTCCTTTTTGTACTGTCTTGTTCTCTATTCCCTGTAGATCTTTTCAGGGTGATTTATTCTTTTTTTTTTTTTTTTTGAGAGACAGAGTTTCATTTTGTTTCCCTTAGTAGAGTGCCATTGCTATATAATACCTCACAGCAACCTTAGACTCTTGGACTCAAGCGATCCTCTCGCTTCAGCCTCTTCAGTAGCTAGGACTATAGGCACCTACCACAATGCCGGCTATTTTTAGACATGGGGTCTTGCTCTTGCTCAGGCTGGTTTCTAACTCCTGAGCTCAAGCAATGTACCCACCTCAGTCTCCCAGAGTTCTAGGATTACAGGTGTAAGCCACTGTGTTCAACCTCATCTTTTATTCTTTAAACTTAGTAGTTATTTAATAGTGATAGCTTGGGCAATTGAGACCCCTCCCCCTACAAAAAATAGAATAATTAGCTGGGCGTTACAGCGTGTGCCCACAGTCCTAGCTATTAGGGAGGCTGAGGCAAGAGGATCACTTAAGTTCAGAAGTTTGAGAAGTGCAGTGAACTTTGATTGTGACACTGCACTCTACCCTGGACAACAGAGTGAGACCCTGTCTTGTAAAAGAAAACAAAAATTTGGTCTCTCTGTACTTCCTTTATCTTAGGTTTTATAGGTGCCTTTGTTTTTTTTTCTGCTGGTTCTTACTCCTGATGACTTGTTCCTTTGTATGCTTTATTTATCTTTGTTGTTTTCTTATTGTCCTTGAAAAAGTAGGACTAATCTAAGCTCTCAAATAAAGGTATCTTTTTTTTTTTTTTTTTTTTTTGAGACAGAGCCTCAAGCTGTCGCCCGGGATAGAGTGCTGTGGCATCAAAGATCACAGCAACCGCCAATTACTGGGCTCCAGTGAGTTTCCTTCCTCCGCCTACCAAGTAGCTGGGACTACAGGCGCCAACCACAACACCCAGGCATTTTTTGGTTGCAGCCATCATTGTTATTTGGCGGCCCGGGCTGGATTCAAACCCGCCAGCTCAGGTGTATGTGGTTGGCGCCTTAGCCCATTGAGCCACAGGTGCTGAGCCTTTTTTTTTTGCAGTTTTTGGCTGGGGCTGGGTTTGAACCCACCACCTCTGGTATATGGGGCCAGCGCCCTACTCCTTCAGCCACAGGTGCCACTCTAAAGGTATCTTCTTTAGAAAGGTTTTGCATTTGCTTCTGGTAGATGGCTGGAGGCATTACTAAGTCCATAACCACTTTAAAGCAAATTCATTGCTTAAGGTTTTTGGATTACCGACCAGATGTGAATTTTAGTTCTGAATACATTCAAGAGTCAGTGTACTTCTGCTTCATCTTTGCCTTGTAAGGATAATAGTCCCTTAGGGTCTTAACTAAATGTGGTGAATATCACCAAGGATGGCCTGGGAATTTGATTTTTGCCCTTTGGCACCTGTAAGGATGTCTATTCTGAATGGCCAGTACTCAGAGGGCAAATTGACTTGTGTTCCTTTACCTCACTATGTTCCCTTTTTCACTTTGCCAGCCTACTGTTTACTTAATGTCACCTACACTTTTTGATTTTAATTCTGAGCTATTAGAAATAAAATTACTCTTGGGATCTTTGGAGTTTCTTGCTGGGGTGGCAAGACAATCTATTGACTATCATAATTTAGCAGTAGAAGTGTAGGTCTTTTTTTATTTCAGACAGAGCCTCAAGCTGTCACCCTGAGCCACAGGCGCTGAATTGAAAGTGTAGGTCTTAAAGTCAGACAGATAGCTCTTATAAACCACTGTTTTTTTTTTTTTTTTTTTTGGTAGAGACAGCATCTCGCTTTATTGCCCTCAGTAGAGTGCTGTTGTGTCACAGCTCACAGCAACCTCTAACTTCTGGGCTTAGGCAATTCTCTTGCCTCAGCCTCCTGAGTAGCTGGGACTACAGTGCCCGCCACAACGCCTGGCCATTTTGTTGTTGTTGCAGTTAGGCCCGGGCTAACTCACCACCCTCGGTATATCATCTTTGCCTTGTGAGGATAAGAGTCCTTTAGGGTCTTAGCTAAATGTGGTGAGCCCTACCCACTGAGCCACAGGAGCCGCCCCTGTAAATCTCTTTTGATCTGTAATTTTTTCTAGGCCACATTTTTATTTGTGACATGATAATATACTTGCCAAGCAAAGAGAATTGTAATATTTAGAAAAGATAAAGTGTGTAAAATATGTAGTATATAATGGGTGCCTAATAAATGGCTTACTCTTGTTGGTTAAGACTTTTATGGATTTAATGTACTAGATTGTACTATTTATTTAAATCTTATTTTAGAAGCTGGTAAGCAGCTTAGGAGATCCATTTGGCATAGTAACTACTTAGTTTCTCTTTGCCCTATAAGTACAAGTTAAGCACTGCTAATCTAAAAATCCTAAATTCAAAATGCTTCAAAATTTGAAACTTTCTGGGCACTGACATGACTTCACAAGTGGAAAATTACATACCTGAGCTCATGTGATAGGTTGCAGTCAAAATGCAGGTGCACAGGCTGGGCATGGTGGCTTAGGCCTGTAATGGAGACCTCCCATGGGAGATTGAGACAGGAGGATTGCTTGAGCTAAGGAGTTCCAGAATAGCTTGAGCAAGAGTGAGACCCGGTCTCTACTGAAAATAGAAGTAAATTAGCTGGGTGGTATGGCAGGCACCTGTAGTTCCCAGCTACTTGAGGCATGAGGATTGCTTGAACTCAGGAGTTTGAGGTTGCTGTGAGCAAGGCTGACACCATGGCACCCAAGCCTGGGATAACAGAGTTAGGCTCTGACTAAAAAAAAAAAAAAAAAACTCTTTCTAGCTAGCATTGAGTGATGGGCATCTCTTGGGAACTTGGCGCAAGGGAAAGCCCCACCACAAGAAGCAGAAGTATGAGTTGGGACGCCCTGTTGCCAACCCTAAGATTGGCCCTGGCTGTGTACACATAGTCTGCGTGTGAGAAGGTAAAAAACCAGAAACACCATGCCCTGATGCTAGACATGGGGAACTTCACCTGGAGCTCAGGGCGTTATACTAGGGAAATAAGGATCTGGCTCTGTGCCTGTTGCTTAGTGGTTAGGGTGCTAGCCACATGCACCAGGGCTGATGGGTTTGAACCCGGCCAGGGCTTCCTAAACAACGATGAGAACAATAACAAGAAAATAGCCAGGCATTGTGTTGGGTTCCTGTAGTCCCAGTTACTGGGAGGCTGAGGCAAGAGAATTGCTTAAGCCCAAGAGTTTGAGGTTGCTCTGAGCTGTGATGCCATGACACTCTATCAAGGGCGAAATAGTAAGACTCTGTCTTAAAAAAAAAAAAGGAAAACGAGGATCATTGATGTTGTCTATAATGCATCCAATAATGAGATGTTTCTACCAAGACCTTGGTGAAGAACTACATCTGGCTTTTTGACAGCATGCTGTACCCAACAGTCATACAAGTCCCACTATGCACTGCCTTTGGGCCCAGGAAGGGGGCCAAGTTGACTCCTGAGGAAGTAGAGATTTTAAACAAAAATGATGAAAAACAATTTAGAAGAAATATGATGCAAGGAAAAAGAATGCCAAAATAAGCAGTCTTCTGGAAGAGCAGTTCCATCAGGGCAAGTTTCTTGCATGCATTGCTTGAAGACCAGGCCAGTGTGGCTGTGCTAAAAGGCAAGGAACTGGAGTTCTATCTGAGGAAAATCAAGGCCCCAAAAGTCACATAATTCCTCCTCCCACCAAAAAACAGGTGCACAACACAGTTTATTCAGTGTCCCTAAAAGAAAAATAAAATTACCTTCAGGTTATGTGTATAAGGTATATATGAAACATACAAATTTCATGTTCAGAATTAGGTGTAAGTATGTGGGTCATTATGAAAGTTTTGAGATACACAAAAAAATCAAGAAATGTAAAATCTGCATGCATGGAAGCAAATGAAGCCCTCCCAGCAACACTGATAAGCCTGATGAAGCCTGAAAGGATTCTGTCAACTGTGTTTCTTGGAAGTGAAGTAATGGACTATAACACAGTCTGTCTCAAAACTTTCATAGTGACCCATGTATCTCATTGTGTATATGCAGATACTCCAAAATCCGAAAAGAAAAAAACCCCACCAAATCAGAAACACTTCTGGCTCTAAGCATTTTCAGATAAGGGATACTCAGCCAGTAATGGTTTCAAGACAATAAACTGACAGTGGGTTGGAAATAAGGGACAGGCTAGAGATGGCAATAGTAGGTACCTTTGTAGCTTGTAAGCATTGAGGACTGGAGGTAGTAATAGAGGAAAAGTTGGACTTCAGGAGAGAAACTTGAGGCAAGAAAAAAAATTGGGGAAGGGAATAGAAGAGAGGAAAAGACAGAAGACAGGCTTAAGGGGTAGGAGGGAGAACAGAGGCAGACCAGGAGAAACTACACACATTAACCTATTCTTAACTCCTAAAGGATGTATTATCTGTATTGTTCATTCTGGTACTTGTCAAATTCTAGGGCTGTGATACACACTCGCATGCACAAATTCATGTGTGTCCACTTCCTTCCCCTTGCCCCACCCATATCTCTACTCTAAATTCTCTTTTCTTTCTTCTTCTTCTTTGTTTTTTTTTTTGGAGACAGAGTATTAAATTGTTGCCCTGGGTAGAGGACTGTGGTGTCATAGCTCACAGCAACCTCCAACTCTTGGGCTCAAGCGATACTCTTGCCTCAGGTTTTCTATTTTTTAGTAGAGGTGGAGTCTTACTTTTCCTTAGGCTGGTCTCCAACCCATGAACTCAAGCAGTCTACCTGCCGTGGCCTCCAGAGTGCTAAGATTACAGGTGTGAGCCACCACGCCCGGCCTTACTCTAAATTTTCTGTTCCCTTCATTAGGCTAAGAATATGTTACCTCTGGAGGGACCTTAGAATTTAATCTCATCCCTTGCTTTATCAGTTAGAGACATAAAGTGACTTGCCTTGGGTCACTCTGAATTGGTATGTAGACTTTGTTTAGAACCAGGAGTGCTAGTACCCAGGCCAGGGCCTTGTTCTCCATACTGTACCTTTTCTTTTTATTAGTCCCTAAATCTGCAGCTGCTTCCAACCTAAAGGAGCCAAGTGAATTTTAATATTTAGATCAGTGTTTTTCAATCCCTTTTCTTTCTTTTCTTTTTTTTTTTTTTTTTTTTGAGACAGAGTCTCACTTTGTTGCCATGGCGTCATAGCTCACAGCACCCTCAAACTCTTGAGCTTAAGTGATCCCCCTGCCTCAGCCTCTTGAGTAGCTGGGATTGCAGGCACCCACCACAATGCCTAGCTATTTTTAGAGGTGTGGTCTCACTCTTTCTCAGACTGGTCTTGAACTCATGAGCTCAGGCATTTCACCTGCCTCAGCTTCCCAGGTGCTAGGATTACAGGCATGAGCCACCATACCCTGCCTTTGTGACCTTGTTTATCTCACAGCACACTTGAACCTATACTTAAACTTCTGCATTACACTTACATTATACTGATCAAAAAGAGTTGAAAAAATATATATACTTATTTTGTTTTGATCTTTCAAAAATAATTAATGGTCTTTAAAAATTTTGCAGCACAGTGGTTGACAATCACTGATTTAGATTTGAATAACTGCCATACTCTAAATTATCACTTATTTCAAGTATCTGTTCAAGTAGGATAATTTAATGAAATAATGAATATAGTAAGAGTTCAGGAAAATCTTTTAACAGTTTGTGTTTCTCTAAAGTGTTTAACAGGGTGGCACCTATACTCAGTTGGTAAGGTGCTGGCCACATATACTGAGGCTAGTGGGTTAGAACCCAGCCCAGTCCAGCTAAAAACAACAATGACAACTGAAACAACCAAAAAAAAGATAGTCGGGCATTGTGGCAGATGCCTTGTAGTCCCAGCTACTTGGGAAGCTGAGACAAGAGAATTGCTTAAGCCCAAGAAAGACTTTGAGGCTGCTGTGAGCTATGACGCCACGGCACTCTACCCAGGGTGACAGCTTGAGACTCTGCCTCAAAAAAAATAAAAAAAAAAGTATTTAACAGTGTATTACTCTAATTTATTTTAATGATTTGTAGGGAATACTGAAATACAATGCTTATTTCTTTTTACATATATCTGTAAATTTGGAACTTTTTCAACTTACTCTGTATATATATTTTAATATAGTTTATATTTATTGATCATATAGCGAATTTTGTATTGTGTTTTAGTTACTTGGTTTTTCTTTTTTTTTCCTTTTCTTTAAAGAAATGGAGTTTCTCCATATTGCCCAGGCTAGGGGGTCATGGCTATTTATAGCTATGACATAGCACACTGCAACCTCCAACCCCTGGACTCAGGTGGTCCTCCTGCATCAGCCTCCTGAGTAGCTTAGACTATATGTCACATGTCATGTCTGGCTTGGTTATTAGGCTGCTTTAAGCCTATCCATTTTATATATGCTGTGTTAGAACAGAGTAGTACATCAGTTGTCAACTGTGTATTTGCTTTTATTTATTTTTTTTATTAAGTCATATACACATAGATCATGAGTATATTTATGCATACGTGGGGTACAATGTGTTGACTTTTTATACAATTTGATGTGCTTACCTCAAACTAATACAGCTTTTTTCTCATTTACTTGACTATTGTGTTAAGACATTTATGTTCTACACTTGATAGATTTGACTTGTACCCTTTGTGTATTTGCTTTTATGCAGAAAGTTATTTGAGGAAATAAGATAACTTTCTTTGGCTGACTTATGTAGTTTAACTTTTGTTATAAAAGCACCTGATCTGAACAAGATGTTGGTATATTAAAAAGTATTGATGCAAGAAGGAAGATTTATTGTAGAGTAGACGAGAAGTAGTATGGCAGAAGAAAAAAAGGAGTTGGTATTTTGTTTTGGAGATGAGATGGGAGAAAATAAGGAAGTAGAAGCTCTGGAATTAAGGTAAGCATTGGGAAGTATTGAACAAGGTTGGGTGTGGCAAATAGGTTCTTGGCATAACTGCACCAGAGTGATCCAAGGAAAGAGGCAGGGGGAATGTTTTATTATTGAACATACAGTTTTCATTAGCATTTATTTGCATGTGACAGAAATCAGATCCAATACCAGTATATCTAGTTAGGAGAAATAAACATGATGTCAGATTCCACAAGGGTGATAGCAATTTCACCTGATGGAAAATTACAGCCAGTCTAGGACTTGCTCTCAATTTTTTGTTTATACTTCCTAAATGAGAAGATTAAGCAGTGAGCAAAGGAACTTAAATTATAGGCACAACCAAAACCTGCTCCCAAGGAATGTGGATTCATATAAAGCTGAAAGGAAAGAACAGGGAAGAGCCTGCAGATCTGGGTCAGTGCACTTAGTGCACTTGAAAGAGTAGTGTCAGTTGGGGGAGAAGGTATCCATGGTCCTAGTAATTCAACCTAGCACTTTATCTATTGTTTCCTCTTTCCTTTCTTCTTTACCTTCCAAAAAGTAATAATAGTTGGATTTATTGAGCACTTACCATAACTGTGCCAAATACAGTGCTGAGAATTTTACATACACAATCTATTTTAAACCTTATAAAATTGGATATAGTAAGTATTAATCATTCCCTAATTTATAGATGAGGTTTTGAGGAGAAAGTTTAAATAATTTGCTAAGGTAAAAGGTTGAGTGATGTGTCTGGTCATGCTAAGTAGGAGGAAATATTTTCACATTTTTCATTTTCTCTAATGCTTCTGGATCAGTTTACAAGGCTGGAATGTTTTCTTCCTCTTGTCTTCCTAGTGAATTTCTAATCTTTCAAGATTCAGTTTAAAAACCTGTCTGACCTCCAAACATAAGGAAACTTCATGCTCCCCTAACAGCTTGTGTATGTAAGAAAGACAGAAGCATTGTTATCCAACACCATCCAAACTGGTAGTTGATCAGTTAATTTGAAAAGATGGTTAAAATGATACCTTAAATAATTTATTTTAGGTTAAAAATGGATAAATGTGTAGTCATTTGCCAGTGTAAGATGAAGCCCACCCACCTTTTACTTTTTTGTCTTTTAGAATGCTGATTATAGTTTTGTGTTGTCAATCTTGAATAAGCTATAATTACAATGCATTTTTTATGATTTCTTATTTTGGTTTTCCTTGAGAAAAGCACACTGGATGCAGAATCCTAGATTTTTATGACCTTTGTTCCCAAAACTTTTACAGTTGTTTCACCTATGTCTAATTTGACAGCAGTTTTTTTTTTTTTTTTTTGTGGGTTTCCTTTATTGTCTTTGTCTTTCCAAAGCATTCTTTCTTTTCATATCCATATTTTACTGGTTTATGTAATATTTAATTGAGTTAACTAAAGTAACAGGTGCAACTGGCATTAAACAGGTTTGGGAGGAAACCCAGTTGAGTAGGTGAACTTACACATCTCTACCATGGAAACCGAAGTGTGTAAGTAAACTATGAAGAATAGTTGGGCGGCACCTGTGGCTCAAAGGAGTAAGGTGCCAGTCCCATATGCCGGAGGTGGCGGGTTCAAACCCAACCCTGGCCAAAAACCGCAAAAAAAAAGAAAAGAATAGTCTATGAACTGTGAATATTCAGTATACTCTGGGCTTTGGAGTGTTTTCCAAAGGGACTAAAAACTACTGATTAATCCACATAGTTGATTAAGAGGGGATTTGTTGTGAGAATTTCTATTGTATCTCTGTTATACCATCTATCTCATGCTTTGTATATTTGTTTCCCCATTAAAGTGAGTCACTTGGGGTGTTTTTATTTTTCTAATGTTCATCCGAGTGATTGGCACTTGATACTAACATGTAGCTACTTCATAAATGGCTCTTAATAAATGAATTATGTATTATGTACATGCCACCGTATTTCAAATATCTGTATATGTAAATCTTAGTCTCCCATCTAAATTGTGTCCTTAAGGGCAAGTTCCATCTCAGACATCATTGACATTTATGATATTTGTGATAAATGTGAGTATATGCTACATGTTGGTTTTAGGGGAGCATTGTATCTGTCTCTTTTGCTACTAGCTGGTTCCACCTAATGACTTCCACCAGAAAGAGCTTTTTGGAGGAAATAGTGTCTGTAATTTATTGTGTAGGGCATTGGCTGGACTTGGCCAGATTATTTTTACAGACCTCATTTTAGGGACACCAATAGCTTTATAATTGCTACTTGATGCTAGCTGCAAGAAATGACACTTGGATATTTAAACTTTTTTGAACTCTGCTTTTACAAAATAAATAATAGAAATGCCTCAATTATCCAGAACTTAGAATGAAAAACTCTCATCTCTTAGCCTGCTTCTTTTCATAAAAAAATTAAGATTTTACTTTCCAGATTCCTATACACAAAACAGCTAAACTAAGGAAATACCAAAGTTGCCAAACCCTGATAATATATGGGTTATTGGACGACGCCTGTGGCTCAAAGGAGAAGGGCATTGGCCCCATATGCTGGAGGTGGCGAGTTCAAATCCAGCCCCGGCCAAAATCTGCAAAAAAAAACAAACCATGCTTTTTTCAACGCTTTTTGTTGTGGCATTAGACATGTACTTTCTCCTAGGTACTGGGGAGAAGAGACGGATACAGTCCTAGCTAACATAGAGCTTTTGATCAAGTGGTAATTCTTAACTTTGGATAGTCCATTATGCCAGTGGTAATATCCACTTTGCCCTCCCATTTTAGTTTTCTCCATTTAAAAACCAACCATGCAGTAATGAAAGAAACCCCTTTCTCAGCTCTCTTGTCCGTTAGTACTGCCATCCTATACCTTATTCTCCTTTGTTTCACTCTGAATTTCTCTGAACAGACCACATTTACTGTGCTCAGTTTTCTTTTTCTAGTCTCTTTTCTCTTTCAGTTTCTTTGTTCTCTTTTTCTTTTTGGATTATTTCTCAGTCTCTTTTGATCTTGTTTCCCATCCTTCCTTCAGATAATTGATCACTAGATCATGCTTTTTCCCCCAGCAATTACTCTTTGGCTTAAGTGTGTCTACTCTAGCTGTTTTCTTTTTTTTAGATGATTTGTAAAATTGTATCTTTTGTTCTTGTTTATGTCTTCACCTGTATGAACTGCTATAACTTGCACTCTATCATCCTTTCTAAAATCTTTCTCTCACACCAAGTTGACCCTCCTCCCCAGGTCTATCCCTTAAGATAGCCTTTCTAGAAGTTCAGACTTTGCTTTTACTCAACCTTTCACTTTCTTGTACTTATTTGCCTAGCCATGCATTAGTTTTGTAAGCTGTATAGTTTTAAATCCATTTTAAATAATTTAATTCTTAGTACCACTGCTACCCTGGTTTAGACTTTTATTACCTTAGGTGGCTGACGTATGGACCTTCCTAATATTTTACTTCTTAGCCAAAGTAGTTACGCAGTACTGACTGCCTCCCATACTTCTAAAAATAGTGATTTATTCAGGACATTCTTATTTATTTATTCTGCCTATCATAGATTTAAAAAAAAATCTCTTCATGATTTATTTTTCCCATGAGAGTTCAGGCATGTGTTGTTTAACAACAGGGATGCGTTCTGAGAATGCATTGTATTTTGCGAACATTATAGAGCCATGTTTTTCCATCTTTATTATCTCATGGGACACTTGAACCCATGAGATTTAACTTGAATAGTTAAACTTATGTGGCACACTTAAATTATGTTGATTTTTAAAAAGAGTTTTATTTATTTATTTTATAGTTATTATTTTTTATAGAGACAGAGTCTTACTTTATCGCTCTCTGTAGAGTGCTCTGTCATCACAGCTCACAGCAACCTCTAGCTCTTGGGCTTAGGTGATTCTCTAGCCTCAGCCTCCCAAGTAGCTGGGACTACAGGGGCCTGCCACAATGCCCGGCTATTTTTTTGTTGTAGTTTGGCCAGGGCTGGGCTTGAACCCACCAGCTTCTGTATATGGGGCCAGAGCTCCTCTTAAAAAGAGTTTTTAAAAAGAATATAGCTACTGTGCTTTGAACTTATTTCAAAAATAATTTAATTAGGCTCAGCGCCCGTAGCACAGTGGTTATGGTGCCAGCCACATACACCAAAAGTGGCAGGTTCAAATCAAGTCTGGGCCAGCTAACCAACAAGGACAACTGCAACAAAAAATAGCCGGGCATTATGGCGGTGCCTGTTGTCCCAGCTACTTGGGAGGCGAAAGCAGGAGAATCACTGGAACCCAAGAGTTTGAGATTTCTGTGAGTTGTGATGCCACGACATTCTACTGAGGGCGACATAATGAGACTCTGTCTCAAAAAAAAAAAAAAAAAAAATTAATTAATGATCTTTAAAAATTTTCACATTGCACCTAATATCCTCTCATGGCACATCCAGTGTACCACCACACACCGGTTGAAAATCACTGTTGTAGAAAGTACTTACATGAACCTGCCTGGTAGAGTCTTCTACCCACCTAGAGTATATGGTATATAGCCTGTTGCTCCTAGACTATAAACCTATACAGCATGTGACTATACTGAATTCTGTAGGCAGTTGTAACATAATGGTGAGTTTGGATATCTAAATATATCTAAACCACAAATATGGAAAAGGTATAGTTAAAACACAGTATTATAATCTTATAGGACCACCATCATATATGGAATATGGTCCATTGTTAATTGAAATGACATTAGGATACTCTTTCTAAACCAAAATAGTGGCTAATAAGGCAGGTGAGAAAAAAAAAAGGTTAACACCTTGCTGCTGACCGAAATACACTGTTAACTATAGAAAAGAGGATGGTCATTCTGGAGGATTAGTAACTTTTTTGGAAGATGGCTGTTTTTGTTTTTAATTTGATAATTTTTTTTTTTTTTTTTTGAGACAGAGCCTCAAGCTGCCACCCTGGATAGAGTGCGATGGCATCACAGCTCACAGCAACCCCCAATTCCTGGGCTCAAATGAGTCTCCTGCCTCCACCTCCCAAGCAGCTGGGACTACAGGCTCCCGCCACAATGCCCGGCCATTTTTTGGTTACAGCCCTCATTGTTGTTTGGCAGGCAGACTAGATTCGAACCCGCCATTTCAGGTGTACATGGCTGGCCCCTTAGCCTGTTGAGCCACAGGCACCTAATTTGATAATTTTTTAAAAGCCAAAGTAGGCTCGGCGCCCATAACACGGTGGTTACGGCACCAGCCACATACACCAAGGCTGGTGGGTTCGAGCCTAGCCTAGGCCAGCTAAACAACAATGACAACTACCATAAAAGAAAAATAGCTGGACAATGTGGTGGGCCCCTGTAGTCCCAGCTACTTGGGAGGCTGAGGCAAGAGAATCATTTAAGCCCAAGAGTTAGAGATTGCTGTGAGCTGTAACGCCACGGTATTCTACCGAGGGTAACATAGTAAGACTGTCTCTAAAAAAAAAAGCCAAAGTAATACTGCCTTGAAGACATTAACTCAACTGTATACCATTAGTCTTCCATGAAAAAGTCACAGATAAACCAAATGCAAACATAAATAGAAATCTTTTAAAAAGATACTTATTATCTTGATTTCAGTACTTAATTAAATTATTTTTTTTATTTTGGGACGATCTCACTTTGTTGCTCTTATAGAGTCCGTGTCACAGCATCCTCAAACTCACAGCAACCTCAAACTCCTGGACTCAAGCAGTCTTCTTGCTTCAGCCTCCAGAGTAGCCAGGACTATAGTCACTGCCACAACTCCTGGCTAGTTTTGTTTTTTTTTAAGAGATGAGGTCTCTCTCTTGCTCAGGGTGGTCTCAAACTCCTGAGCTCAAGTGATCCACTTGCCTTGGCCTTCCAGAGTGCTGGGATTACAAGAATGAGCTACCGCAACTGACCTTGATTAGCAATTTTTTATCTTATATGATTGTTACCATTTGGCATTATCTGGCATTCTACTTTTTTGCTGGACTGGTACGTGTAAAGTTCTATCTCCTACTTATATTTATTTGGATTTTGCTAATTACTACTGAGCTTAAGTATTTCTTACTAAGCATTTTAGCCTTTGGGGTTTCTTTTTCTTTAAATTCCTAGTTCATATCCTTTGCATTCTACCCTAAGAGAATGGAATGTCTGTTTATTGAGATCATCTACGTAATTTTACCAGTTGAGAATAGTTTTTTGTTTTTGTTCTAACAATTTGTTTTTGGCAATCTTTCAGATTATTGTTACAGTTTTAACAGAAAAGGGAATGATAGTTTGCTTTATTAAAGCTAAATAAATCTGTACTTGTAAGGTAAACGGAGTTATTGGGATTTGTATTTAACTAGGAACATTACTTAAAATAACAGGCATTGTTTTATGTAATGGATTTAATTTTAAAAAGGCATATTTGCTGAATCTTTTTCTCTTAACAATTAATAAAAGATATATATCCAATCATAGCTACTTTAATTGTTTTGAGAAATGTTATGTGTTAATGTGTATGAAAACCGAGATTGCCAAATACCCTGAAAACTCTTTGGAACTCTAGTAATATAATTCTGGCTACCTACAAATGGTGTCTATGTTGATGGTAAAATCAGCAACATATAAATTTACATTTCAGTCTTGTCTTCCTTCCCTATAAGCTCTTGCATTATATCCATATGGCCCTTATATACTATTTATATATGACAAAAAAATCTTAATACAAATTTAACTATAGCATCTATATTTTCAATTCTCATTGTACATGTTTATGGTTTAAAATGATAAGTTTGTATTTATTTATTTTTTATTTTTATTAAATCATAATTGTGTACATTGGTGCAATCATGGGGCACAATGTGCTGACTTCACATACAATCTGAAATATTTTCACCAAACTATTTAACATGGCCTTCATGGCCTTTTAATCACTATATGAAGACATTTATATTCTGCACTTAGCAATTTTCACTTGTACTCTTCTAAGATGCACTGTAAGTGTGATGAGTTTGTATTTAATTGTTTTGTGTCTGTGTGACCATGAAGTAAATTAATAAATATAATATTTAGAATAAAATAACATAGTAAGAACTTGATAAGTTAGTTTTTATTAACTTTATGTATTTTTAATTATGTGTAATTGTAGTCCATTTATTTTTAATTATATAACCAGAACAGATGCTATTTTTTTTTATCTGTTTCTTTATATAGGAAGGTTCAGAAGGCAGTTCAGCAACTGATCCCATTGTTTACCTCTGGGGAGTAGTATGGGGGTAAAGGAGTAGGTCTCTCAGTTTTTTGCTTTATATATTTGTTTAAAGTTGGAATACTAGGTATTTCTTCCATTGTATATTACTTTTTTTTTTTTTTTGTAGAGACAAAGCCTCACTTTATTGCTCTTAGTAGAGTGCTGAGACATCACACAGCTCACAGCAACCTCCACCTACTCAGCTTAGGCGATTCTCTTGTCTCAGCTTCCCAAGTAGCTGGGACTACAGTGCCTGCCACAACACCCAACTATATTTTTGTTGCAGTTTGGCTGGGGCCAGGTTTGAACCCACCACCCTCGGTATATGGGGCTGGTGCCCTACCCACTGAGCCACAAGGAACTGCCCTGTATATTACATTTTTAATAACAAGAATTTTTTTTCTTTTTTTTTTTTTTTTAGAGACAGTTATACTTTGTCGCCCTCAGTAGAGTGTTATAGCATCATAGCTCACAACAACTTCTAGCTCTTGGGCTTAGGCGATTCTCTAGACTCAGCCTCCTGAGTAGCTGGGACTATTGGCACCCGCCACAACACCCAGCTATTTTTTTGTTGCAGTTTGGCTGGCGCTGTGTTTGAACCCACCACCCTTGGTATATGGATCTGGTGCCCTGCTCACTGAGCCACAGGTGCCACCCACGAATAAGAATTTTTAAAACAAAATACATAGTAGAGAACTATTTCTCTGTGAGCATTTGGGTGGTTTTTTTTTGGTAGGACAGTTGTAAACATGGCAAATTAGTACTAAGAATTATCATCAAAGAAACATACATTAAAACAATGAAATACCCTTTTCTGTTTACTAATTTAAAAAAATGTTGTTAACACCCAATGCTTGGGGGAAATATGTTAGAGCTTTACTCTCATGCATTATTTGTTACATTGTGAGTTGGTTCAAAAAATGGCCGGGCGTTGTGGCGGGCGCCTGTAGTCCCAGCTACTTGGGATGCAGAGGCAAGAGACTCGCTTGAGCCCAGGAATTGGAGGTTGCTATGAGCTGTGATGCCATGGCATTCTATCCAGGGTGACAGCTTGAGGCTCTGTCTCAAAAAAAAAAAAAAAAAAAAAAAAGAAATGTGATAATATATTTTGACCCGTTATTCCACTTATGGTAGTCTAACTCAAGGAAGTAAACAAAAGATAGCATTTAAAAATCTACATGCCTGGGAGGCTGAGGTGGGAGGATTGGTTAAACTCAGGAGTTCAAGACCAGCTTGAGCAAGAGCAAGACCCCCTTTCTACAAAAAAAATAGAAAAATTAGCCAGGTGTTATAGTCCCAATCACTCAGGAGGCGGAGGCAAGAGGATCGCTTGAGCCCTAGTGTTTGAGGTTGCAGTGAATTATAATGCCATTACTGCATTCTACCCAGGGTTATAGAGTGCGACTCTTGTCTCAAAAAAAAAAAAAAATAAGTAAAATAAATAAAATCCATATGTATGAAGACAATCATTGGCAAATTTTTTTTTTTTTTTTTTGAGACAGAGCCTCAAGCTGTCATCCTGGACAGAGTGCGATGGCATCACAGCTCACAGCAACCTCCAATTCCTGGGCTCAGGCGAGTCTCTTGCCTCCGCCTCCCAAGTAACTGGGACTACAGGCTCCCGCCAAACACCCGGCCATTTTTTAGTTGCAGCTGTCATTGTTGTTTGGAGGGCCTGGGGGCTGAATTCGAACCCGCCAGCTCAGGTGTACGTGGCTGGCGCCTTAGCCCGTTGAGCCACAGGCGCCGAGCCTGGCAAATTATTTTTAATGGCAAAAATTATAGACAATTTTAGTGCCTAACTATAATGGAATGAATATCAGGAATGCTGGTGACTACATGTAAACCCTATAGCAGTGATTTATCAAATAGAAATAATGTTTTTCTCACATAAAAAAATATGAGGGTAGTCTTGAGCTGGTACATTGGCTCAATAACAACATAAAGAAATTAGTTGTTTTTTTTTGTTGTTTGTTTTATTTTTTTTTTTTGAGACAGAGCCTCAAGCTGTCACCCTGGATAGAGTGCAGTGGCATCACAGCTCACAGCAACCTCCAACTCCTGGGCTCAAGCGAGTCTCCTGCCTCCGCCTCCCAAGTAGCTGGGACTACAGGCGCCTACCACAAGCCGGGTCATTTTTTGGTTGCAGCCGTCATTGTTGTTTGGCGGGCCTGGGCTGGATTCGAACCCGCCAGCTCAGGTGTACGTGGCTGGCGCCTTAGCCTGTTGAGCCACAGGCGTCGAGCCTAGTTTTTGTTTTTTGTATTTCTCATATGCTGTCCTTCATCTCTACTGTGTTGCTTTTTGTCCTTTTTATTAATTATCACAAGATTGCTATAGCTACTGTGACATAAAGATCATAGTGAAGAGCAAAAAAAAAGGTTTGTTCGAGTTATTTTTGGAGTATGTCTCCTTTATCTTGGATGATAAGCTTCCCCATTAGTTCCTTCTCCTAGTTGCCAGCATAAGTTCATATATACTCCTTGGTCACACAGCCATGTTTGGCCACAATAGAATCTAAGAAAGCAAGAATTTGACTTTCCAAGTTCTGTAGTGGGAAGCTGCGAACTAGAAGGGGCGTGGGCTTGGGGGTGTGTATTTTGAGTAGCTGGTCTACAGAATTTGGCACAATGGTTAAATTATGGTAAATCTACCTGTTACCCATATGGAGGGAAGCCTAATGCTCTACACAAACTCTCTTCCTCTTCTCCTCCTTTCCTCCTAAAACAACACAAAGGACCTAGTTAGCTCCACCCCCGAAGATCTTGGGCCAAAGGATCCTTACCCACTAAAGCCCTCTGGGCAAGCTGTGGAATTTGCCCTCTCCCAACAGCCACCTATAAAAGGGATCTCTAACTGCCCCCCTCCAGTAGATGCCTTCTTTGCCCTGCCCAGGCAGGTCCCTGTCCCTTTTCAGTAAACCTGACCTAAACTTCTCCCCTGTCTCTGGGTACCGCCACTTCCACATTTCAGCAACCAATAAAAATGATGGTATAGGCTTTCTGGCCCTCAAGTTTGACAGACAGCCACATCTTCTCATGAAGCTCCAGCAGCATCTCTGAGGCACCATGGTGAAAGCGAAGGTTGGAATACTTGGCTTTGGACATATTGGGTGCCTGGTCACCAGGGCTGCTTTTAACTCTGGCTAAGAGTGGATATTGTCACCATCAATGACCCCTTTTTGACCTCAACTACATGATCTGCATGTTCCAGAATGATTCTACCCATGGCAAATTCCATGGCATAGTCAAGGTGTAGAACAGGAAGCTTGTTATCAATGGAAGTTTCATAACTGTCTTCCAGGGGTAAGATCCCACCAAAATCAAATGGGGCAAGGCAGGCACTGACTACGCAGTGGAATCTTCTGGTATCTTCACCACCATGGAGAAGGCTGGGGTTCACCTTCAGGGAGGTGCCAAAAGGGTCATCATCTCTGTCCCTTCTGCTAATGCCCCCATGTTTGTGATGGGTGTAAACCATGAGAAGTGCAATAATAGCCTCACCATTGTCAGCAATGCTTCCTGCACCACCAACTGCTTAGCTCCCTTGGCCAAGGTCATCTATGACAACTTGAGTATCATGAAGGGACTTGTGACCACAGACCATGTCACCACTGCCCGCTAGAAGACTGTAGATGGCCTCTCTGGGAAGATGTGGTATGATGGCCATAGGGCTCTCCAAACATCATCCCTGCCTCAAATGGTGTAGTCAAGGCTGTGGGAAAAAGTCATCTTAAACTGAGTGGGAAGCTCACTGGCATGGCCTTCCATGTCCCCACTGCCAATATGTTGTGGACCTGACCTGCCATCTGTAGAAGGCTGCCAAATACGATGATATCAAGAAGATGGTGAAGCAGGTGTCAGAGGGCCCCCTCAAGGGCATCCTGGGCTACCCCAAGTACCAGGTCAACTGCTTGGACTTCAACAATGACATCCACTTTTCCACCTTTTATGCTGGGGCTGACATTACCCTCAGCAACCACTTTGTCAAACTCATTGCCTGGTATGACAATGAATTTGGCTACTATTTGTAGACCTTATGGCCTCCAAGGAGTAGGAGCCTATAGACTACCAGCCAGAGCACGAGGGGAAGAGAAAGGCCCTCAACTATTGGGGTACCCCTGCCTACTCAGTCCTCAACTCACTGAGAATCTTCCCTCCACACAGTTTTTTACACCAGACCTCTTGAAGAATGGGAGAGGCCTAGGGAGCCCCACCTTGTCATGTAACATCAATAAAGTTCCTTTTACTCAGCAAAAAAAAAAAAAAAAAAAAGTGTAAAATAAGAGACTATTTGCATGAGAAAAAGGAAGTTATAATATTTTGTACCATGATTACCTTATTTAGAGAAATGAATTGAAAGGACAATAAAAGGAAATAAAACAACTTGGCGCATTCCTTTTTTGGGGATTGGAGGAAATGTGGAGAATGGGGATGGGATTCTCTTGGAGTACACATAGTGTTTTCCAAAGCAAAATTTTTGAGTATATGTATAGCTTTCTAGCCCCCTTTTACAGAAGAGGTTGAGCTATGCATGGCCACCAGTGTATAAATATATCTATAATTCATCTGCCTGTGAACATTGGGCATTATTTTAATTTACTTTTTTGAAACAAAAAATACAATTTCAAATTTATAGAAATGTTCCGAGAAGAATACAAAAACTACTCGGTTTTACCAATTATTAATTTTTAAAGTGTGATAATTTATGTTTTTTATTATAATACTAGTTCGGCTATGTAGTTTTCCATGTAATGAAGTAGCTTCTATATATTCTCATTGGTCTTCTTCAATCTGTCATTTTTTCTGAGTAGAATTTGGTTATTGTGTGAAATAATATTGACCTTTCTAAGAGGTAAGTTTTTATTAGCTATTTCTCATGTTTATATTTCCTCTAGTATTACTGTTTCTTTAGAGCATATCTTATCATAGTTCATTATGTAAATTATCTTTCATTTGAACGTTTGCTATATGTAACTCTGATTAAAATCTTCATTAGTAGAAAGGCTTATGCTATTTCTTAAAGAATGTAAAAAGCACTTCATTTTTAAATCATTAATGTTTTATGTAGCTTATAAATTCTCTTCTTTAAGGCATGAAGGAGGGAAAGTACAGGCAATATCTGAAGACAAATTGTCTGTTTTGGTTGGAGCATAGATGTGTGAGTAAGGATTGTGAATGACAAAGCTAGAAAGAAAAGTTGGGAATAGATTGTGGGTAGCCTTATTCCACAGGGAAGAGTTTGGGTTTTATCTACATAGATCCTTATATTTATAGATGCATAATTTATATAGAGGATGAATACTTAAATATTACAAGTTTTGCCCCTTGAAGAATGCTTCGTTAGAGATTATTTACCTGTCAAAAGGTAATTTTATTGGCTTAAAACAAGCTTAAAGCTTCTTTGAAGCTTTCTAAACATAAAGAAAAGCATGCATTATAGAAGACTATTTGCAAGGAATACTTTCTGAAAGCTTTGCAAATTTTAAAAATTAGGGATCCTAATGTGTGGGATCCTTAACTTTTTCTGAATTATATTTCCATTGAAAGTTATAAATTTATATACTCACATTCTGTAAGTTAATATTCTTTTCAAATTTAATAAAAGTTTTATTTCACTTGATAAATTATTTTTGCTCTGGTCAAAGCATTTGCTAACTAAGTTTAATGATTTTTGGGAGGAGGGGTATAACATTTGGTGGACTTGTTCACATTAAGAAGCTACAAGCTGTTACCAAATTTGACATTCTCTTCTTTTTCTGATTAAGAGCAGACATTTTCTTAGTCCTTATATATATATTTTTCCAACAACATTACTAGCAGTTTGGTTTCATTTTCATTGGGGTGCCATTTTTTAATCAAAAACTCAGGTTATTATTATTATTATTATTTTTAGAGACATAGTCTCATTTTGTTACCCTTGGTAGAGTTCTGTGGTGTCACAGCTCACAGCAACCCCCAGCTCTTGGGCTTAGGCGATTCTCTTGCCTCAGCCTCCGGAGTAGCTGGGACTACAGCTGCCCGCTACAATGCCTAGCTATTTGTTGTTGCAGTTTGGCCAGGGCTGGGTTCAAACCTGCCACCCTCGGTATATGGGGCCGGCATCCTACTCACTGAGCCACAGGCGCCGCCCCAAACTCAGGTTTTTAAAGATAAATCTTTTTGTTATTGCCTTTGAACTTTAAGACACAAATGCTTGGTGTTAGGCTAGATACATGCATTTCACTTCTAAGTTGAACCTGTAGCCTCTCCACTGCCTTAACAAAGTATCTTCTGGGTGGCTTTGAAAACAATGGTATCCATGAATATTAATCTATGAATGTCATAGTCTGTTATACTGTGTATCCATAGGAATTCCTCCTCTTGATTGATATCTTTTTCTCTCCTTCTATATATTTGTATGTGTGCATGTGTTTGTATACACCTATTATAATCATCACTTGATGTCTGCAGAGTGTTGGTTTCTCCTTAAAATACAAAAATCTGTGCAGGCTAATGTCTCAGCTACCTTATGTTATATAATGTGGTATAGTATCTGCATATAACCTATGCATATCCTTCTGAATTATTTAAATAATCTCTAGATTACTTATAATAGTATAATGTAAATGCTGTGTATGTAGTTGTTAAATTATGTTGTTTTTAACTTTATATTATTTTTACTTTTTTTTGAGTGTTTTTGATGAACAGGTGAATCATAGATATGGCAGGCCAGCTATATGTGTATGTAAGAATGTGTGTATGTGTTTATTTTTTAACTGAACATTTTTTTTAGCACTTTGAATGATTATCAGGAATATTTTTAAAGATTTAAAAGATAAGAACATGTGCTATGGGAGCTGACTGGTTGGAGTCCTGAGGGAATCATCGTAATATCTTAAGAAACCTACTGGTGTTCAGTTAATTTATATGCTACTGTAAAAATGATAATGTGTGCTTTAACTGAGAATTTGGGCAGTTGAGGGTTTCTTGGATAGGAAAATCTGTATTTGTGTTTATACATTCATGTTATGAAGGGATTGGTTAGTGAAAGGATACACTCCTATCTCCTATAGCATTTCAGAGGTAATGGGTCATCAAAATTCCTTTTTTGACAAAGAATAAGAGATAAATAAAAATGGTACGGTAATTTTATTTATTAGGAAAATTTCAAGAAACTCACTAGTTCGTTAGAAGGTAAAGCCAGTTGTAGTAAATACCAGATTAAAATACAGGCTTTGAGTTAAGTCTTTGACTCCAGAGTTAAATAGCCATCCTATTGTGTTATATTTGTGTTTATTTTTATATTCCCTGCTTTTATCTTTAACTGTATTTCTGATTCTAGGTACAAATAACATATGCTACTGATAAACGTTATTTTTAGTGCAACATATGTTTCATTCCCTGGAATGTGAGCTCTGTTAACTACTTTAGCTTTCTAGTGGCAATAACTGGTTTTGGTACTGGTTTTAACTGGTTTTAAGTAGGTGTTCCCTTAATACTGTTAATGAATGTGAACATTTGACTGTGTCACTTCAACCCTCATTTATTAGACTACTGTAGCATCGTATCTTAGCCTTTTTGTGGACATGTATGTGCTGGTCTTGTACACTAACTAAATCAGAAGTGCATTATGAGTAGGAACTTGATTTCCTTTGTTTTTCCTATATTCTCATTTATAGCAGTTTGGACCTTGTTGGGCAATAGATATTTCCCAAACACATGATTGAACTAAAAGGTTGTTGGATTTTATTTTCTCATCAGGAGACTGCTAAAAATGCAGTTACAAATAAGAAGTTTGGAAAACAATAAAAAAACTAGTTTGCTAACCTGAGATTTTAAAACAAAAATAAACTCTGCTTTTTCTTCTAATAATTTGGAGCTTCACCAACTTTTTTTAATCCACATGGCATTTGTTTTGATGTGAGAAATATTTTCAAGGTGGTTGCCCATCATCACCAATTGAATATTCTACCTTTCCTACAATGATGTACAGTGCCACCTGCGTAAGAAATTTCGCGGGAGGCGACTGTCTCTCAAAGGAGTAGAGCCCTGGCTCCATATACTAGAGGTGGTGGGTTCAAACCCAGCCCTGGCCAAAAATTGCAAAAAAAAAAAAAAAAAGAAATTTCGCTTACACTAAATTGGTCCATATATTTGGGTTTGTGTTGGGGTTGTTGTGTACTATATCTCTGTTTATGAATCATTTGCCACTTTTTAAGTGAATATGGAATTAATATGTTTTAAGATATTTTAGGGCTTTTAAAGAAATTTTCTGTTCTTATTTTTTTCACATCAACTTGAGAATTACTATGTAATTTTGTTTTTAAGTCCTGGCATTTTAATTGAGCTTGTATAATATCTAAAAGTTAATTTTTGGAAAATTTATTGTAATGCTTAGTCTGTTTAGTTAAGAATATGGTATTTTTTCTTAGTTTTTCAAGTCATTTTTTTAATGCCCTTTAGTAAAGCTTTTAAAATTTTCCTTGTATAACTCTTATTTTTTTCTTCTAAAACTTATTTTAGTCATCATTTTTGTTATGGTAAATGACATCCTTTTCTTTCATTATAACTTTTGTTTTTATAGAAGCCCATCATTATTTATTATTATGACTTTGAGACAGGTCATCACACCTGGCTAATTTTTTTAAAAACAGTTTTTCTGTACACAGGTCTTGCTATGTGACCAGGCTGGTCTTGAGCTCCTAGCCTCAAGTGGTCCTCATGCCTCAAGTCTAGCGATACGCTGGGATTATAGGCGTGAACCACCACACTTGGCCTGGTTTATTGATTTGATATACAACTACTTTACTGAAATTCCTCTAATTCTTTTAATAAATAATTTTTATAGTCTATATTCTTGGATTTTCCTCGTATTCATATCATTTGCAAATCATAACATCTCTTCTATTTTTATACTTATTTCTTTCTTGACTAAATTACATTACCCAGCACCTCTAGGCCAATGATAAATATTTGTAGTGAAAAATTCCTGTAGCTCAAGCGGCTAGGTCACCAGCCACAAACATTGGAGCTGGTGGGCTCAAATCCAGCCTGGCCTGCCAAACAGCAATGACAATTACAACCAAAAAATAGCTGGGTATTGTGGCGGGTGCCTGTAGACCGGGGCTCTTTGGGAGGCTGAGGCAAGAGAATTGCTTAAACCCAAGAGTTTGCGGTTGCTGTGAGTTGTGATGCCATAGCACTCTACCCAGGGTGACAGCTTGAGACTCTCAGAAAAAAAAAAAAAAAAAAAGAACCTCCTTGTTTTGCTCCTGATTTTATTATCAGTACTTCAAGGGTTTCCTTAATGCTAACTTTTCAGTTGGGATTGTGTGTATCTTATATTAAGGAAATGACAGAGTATTTATTTCAAAATTTAAAGAAAAAATGTCTTTTTTTTGGGGGGGGGGGCAGAGCCTCAAGCTATCACCCTGGATAGAGTGCTATGGCATCACAGCTCACAGCAACCCCCAATTCCTGGGCTCAAGCGAGTCTCCTGCCTCCGCCTCCTAAGTACGTGGGACTACAGGCACCCGCCACAATGCCCGGCCTTTTTTTGGTTGCAGCCATCTTTGTTGTTGGCTGGCCCGGGCTGGATTCAAACCCGCCAGCTCAGGTATATGTGACTGGCGCCTTAGCCCATTGAGCCACAGGCGCCGAGCCAAAACTTTTCTATTTTAAATTGACAGAAAAGTTGCAAAGGTGGTACAAAGAATTTTTTTTTCCCCTGTACCATTTTTGAGGGCTAGTTGTCAACCAACCTGATGTCCCATTGCCTCCCACCAAGTACTTAAGTGTTGATTTCCTACAACCAAGTACGCCTGTGTAACCACATGTAGGCATCAAAATCAGGATTAACACTGATAACTTTAATGCTGTCTAATCCTCAGACCCCCATTCACATTTTGCCATTTGTCCCAATAATGTCATTGTATAGCCACATACAGACACATTTGTTTTTAATGTCTCTTTTTAGTTTTCCTTGGTCTAGAACAGTTTTTCCTTTGACTTTCATGAATTAACACTTCTGAAGATTATAAAAAAGTTGATATGAAAGTTCTCTCAGTTTGAGTTTGCCTGATGGTCCCTTATGATTGATTTCGTTATGCATCTTTGGCAGGACTATCACAGAGGTATTTTGTGATCACAAAGGCACATCATAGATATTCCTATTATTTTTCTTTGTTTTTTCCAGTCACACCCATCTTCTTTGTAATCATTTTCTTTAACAGCTTCTGGGCCTGTTTTTTTTGTTGTTAAATTGCAGTTAATATGAGGGTACAAACGATTAGGTTGCAGTGTTTGCATCTGTGAGGTAAAGTTCCTGTTGTAGTTGTATCCTGCACCCAGGAGGTGTGCCATATACCCTTACACTGTGCCCATTAGGTGGCAGCACTGCAATCATCTTCCCCCTTCCCCTCTTTCCCCCAACTTGGCATTGAATTGAGTTTTTCTCTTGTGTTGAGTGGGTCTGTTTTTAATATTAATATTCAGCCAATCCACTATATTAATTGACAGCATAAAGAAGCCAAGTATAGTGGGAAAATAGGGAAGTAGTAGATTGGAGACTAAGTTACAGTAATGACTTTAGAGTATTATAGACTAAAGTTTCAAAATCGTCTAGGACCAATGATGGTGACAGAAATACAAAACTATCCAAAGAGTATAAAGACAATATTACTGATAATATTATTACTTTGAATGGTTCATTGCATTGATTAGATTATTATGGTTTTTTTAAAGCCACCACTTTAAAGAGTATTTAAAATTCTATGCCAAAGCGTTGTCTGACCCAGCAAGTTGGGCTGTTACTTCCATTTGACATGACTTTAATTTTTATCAGCTTTAAACACATGTATCATTATTATTCTGCTATATAATGTAATTATTTCATTGAATAGATAACTTCAAAAAGGGGTATTATCATTGAAGTATAAATAGATATTGTGAATATTTGATGCTTTTTCCTCTGTGTACAATTGATTTGTTTTTAAACTATTATTTCAGTAAGATATGTAGGTATGTATATATATATAATATATAAAATCTTTCTGTTAGATTATAGTGGATATTTTAATAGCTCATTAAAATGAAAACAAAAACATGGCCCTACCTGTATTTTGAAGGTTAATAAAAATAACTTTCGAGCTTGGTAAATTGGATTTTATGTTCATTGTGGTTGTACTAAATGTGTAGAAATAGTGTCATTCAAACTAAGTAGAATTCAGTTTAATGGCTCACTAAACCTAAGTTGAAACTATCTCCACTATTCCTTAGGGACGTGGTAAGGTCATCTTTAAATGTAAACTTCTTGCTTACTTAAATGGAAAGCACTACTAATGTATAAATAACATTGTTATCTATCTTTGAGGATTAATGTAATAGAAATGGGAGGCCTGTGTATGAGAATAGTGAATTTGGTGTCTATTCTTGAGGGCCTTTAAATACCAAACTTTAGAAGTGTTGTGGTTTACTTTCATAATTACTATTTGCAACATTGGTTAAATGAAAAGTATTATTTAAATTCTAAATGTCTTTTTAATTATTTCAGAGAGCAGCTCTTTCCTTTCCCTGTGTTTTAAAAGATAAAAGTTGTTCGCAGTTTGTTTTATGTTAAAATGCAGTGTTCAGTAATTCTTTGAGGGGGGCAGGAATAAGCAGAAGACCATTGTCTCTGATTTTCCTTTTTTCAACTTTCACTTTCTTTGTTCTGCATATTATATTTCCTAAAAGAGGGTTGTACAAAGGGTGGGGATTAAGAAAAGCTAGTCATTGGTAAAGATAAAGTCATAAAATGAATCCCTCATAAAATGTAAATGTGTGGTAAAGCGGGGGGTGGGGTGGAATGTTTTGTTGTTTGGAGGAAAAAAAAATTAGACTAAATCTATTCCACCCCTTGCGGGTCGCGGGGGGCGGGCGGCCCCATGGGTCGTTGTTTGGAGGCAGTCTCACTTCGACGCCCTTGGTAGATTTAAAAACTGGTTTTATGAGTGGCCTCTATGGCTCAAAGGGGTAAGAATAGGGTGCCAGCCCCATATGCCAGAGGTAGCGAGTTCAAACCCAGCCCTGGCCAAAAACTGCAAGAAAAAAAAAAAAAAAGAACTGGTTTTACTTTCTCCTTTTTTATAAAAAGGGAATCTTCTTGATGGCATAAAAGACAAAACACTTGAACAAACTATACTGTACACCTGGTTCATGTTTGTGTTTATATTAGTTGTTTTAGATTATATACTCTTAGAGGATCTGGACTACCAATTGTAACAGCCCTAGTCTGAAGTACAATGTATACTTTATTGTATACAGATGCTGTTTCTTTTTATCCTGAAGCCAATCTCTCCCTTTGCAGAGCCAATGCTTATTTTTATTCTTATATACTTTGTAATAGATACGTAAACGAAATGGTTTTGCATCTTCCTATTCTAACTTCCACAACTTTTTTCCTCAACTGAGTTTAAAAAAAAAAAAACTTATTTGGTCTAAACTGAGTTTTATCTTTTTCTCCCCTACTCAGGCACAGATTGCCTTCCTTCAAGGGGAAAGAAAAGGTCAAGAAAATTTGAAGAAGGATCTTGTGAGGAGGATCAAAATGTTGGAATATGCTCTTAAACAGGAAAGGTAATTCAGTAAAATGAAAGCTAGTATTCTCTTAAATGTTGGATTAATTTTTCCATCATTCCTAAAGTCAGATTTTAATACTATATTGTATACTCTAGAGTTTAGCAGTATCTATGATAAAACATTTTTATAAATGGTTGCAATATGTTAATTTTGGTTTTTTTATTTTTTAAACTTTTTTTAGAGACAGAGTCTCACTTTGTTGACTTCAGTAGAGGGCCATGGCCTCACAGCTCACAGCAATCTCCAGCTCTTGGGCTTAGGCGATTCTCTTGCCTCAGCCTCCCAAGTAGCTGGGACTACAGGTGTTCACCACAACAACCAGCTATTTTTTGTGGCAGTTTGGTCGGGGCTGGGTTTGAACCCACCATCCTCGGTAGATGGGACTGGCACCCTACCCAGTGAACCACAGGTGCCCCTGCAATATGTTAATTTTGTAATGAATACTTTAACAATAAAGATCTATAAACTGGAAAATTTTAGCAGTATTTCTTTCCAATTCTGTCCTTTTGTAAGAAACATGTTTGCTTTCTAAGCTGTTAATATCCATTTTCTTTTCAGAGTTGAGACAGTTAATATCCATTTTCTTTTCAGAGTTGAGACAGTTTGTGAAAATTTTTGTATTGCTTATTCCTTTTTCTGTCATTTAATGTTATTCAATTCGATGGGTTTTATTAAGACAAAAATTGTTCTGGCAGACTACATTGAGTATTTTTATAGACTTCTTTTTGTATTTTTTTCTCTTTGCTTTCATCTGTTTCTATCTCTCCAGAAGCTAATCTTACCTTTCTACTTTGCTACTGTTTAAGATATTCAAGTAACTAAATTTGGGTCACAAGTAAAGGAAAATGGGTCAGGAATGAGAGTTTTTATAAGTTGTCATATAAAATTAAGTTTATTTGCTTTAATAAATAGTCTTTGGATTCTTTTTATCAGTCTGAAACAGTTCATTATTTTAGATAATTGAGTTCTTCATAATATTGAAATTCTCCATTTTGCTTCGTTTTTGATGATCACTTGTTTTTCTCATTTGGGAGGGAGTTGGTGAATGGGCTGTTTGCCAAACTACCATAAAATATAATTTAGCAGATGATATTTATTTTTATAAATATTGAGAAATAGATACTTTACTAGAACTTGTGTTCACTTCCATATAGGATCTTTATTTATTTATTTGTTTGTTTTTTGGAGAGAGAGTCTCACTTTGTTACCCTTGTAGGTGCTGTGGTATTATAGCTCACAGCAACCTCAAACTCTTGGGCTCAAGTGATTCTCTTGCCTCAGCCTCCCAAGCAACTGGGACTGTAGGTGCCTGCCACAAAGCCTGGCTGTTTTTTAGACGAGGTCTCACTCTGGCTTAGGCTGGTCTTGAACCTGTGATCTCAGGCATTCTACCCATCTCGGCCTCCTGGAGTGCTAGGATTATAGGTGGAAGCCACTGCGCCTGGCCTGGCATCTTTATTTTCTTTCATATTTTTATTTTTTAAGGTTTTTTTTTTTTTTTTTTTTTTTTTTTTGAGACAGAGCCTCAAGCTGTCACCCTGGAAAGAGTGCCGTGGCATCACAGCTCACAGCAACCTCCAATTCCTGGGCTCAAACGAGTCTCTTGCCTCTGCCTCCCAAGTAGCTGGGACCACAGGCGCCCGCCACAACGCCCAGCCATTTTTTGGTTGCAGCCGTCATTGTTGTTTGGCGGGACCGGGCTGGATTCGAACCCGCCAGCTCAGGTGTACGTGGCTGGCGCCTTAGCCCGTTGAGCCACAGGCGCCGAGCCAAGGTTTTTTTTTTTTGAGACAGAGTCTCACTCAATTGCTCTGGGTAGAGTGTTGTGGCAACCTCAAACTCTTGGGCTCAAGCACTCTTCCTGCCTCAGCCTCCTTGTGGCTGGGACAATAGGTGCCTGCTGCAACACTGAGCTAGTTTTTCTATTATTAGTAGAGGTGGGGATCTCACTTTGCTCAGGCTGGGTTTGAGCTCCTGAGCTGAAGCAATCAACCTGCCTCAGCCTCCCAGAATACTAGGATTACAGATGCAAGTCAACTGCGTTTGGTCTTTTTTTTTTTTTCTTTTTGAGACTCTCACTTTGTCGCCCTTGGTAGAATGGTAGAGTGCATGGCGTCACAGCTCATAGCAACTTCAAACTTTTGAGTTCAAACAATTCTCTTGCCTCAGCCTCCCAAGTAGCTGGGGCTACAGGTGTCCTCTACAACGCCCAGCTATTTTTAGAGATGAGTTCTTGCTCTGGCTCAGACTGGTCTGAGACCTGTGAGCTCAGGCAATCCACCTGCCTCAGCCTCCCAGAGTGCTAGGATTACAGGCGTGAGCCACCACCAGTCTTTATTTTCTTTCTTAAAAAAGTTTATTTCAGATTAATATGAGGGTACAAATGATTAGGTTACATTGCTTGTATTTGTTAGATGAAGTTGAGCCCTTCACCTGGGGAGTATGCTGTATACCCTTACATTGTGCCCATTAAATGGGAGGATACCTATCCCCTCTCCCCCCACTGGAATTTAGTTGGTTTTTTTCTCATGTGGGGATGGGGTTGTGTATTGATTTCATATTAGTATTGAGTACATTGGACATTTATTTTTCTATTCTTGTGATACTTGACTAAGAAGAATGTGCTTAGCTACATCCCGGTTAATACAAAGGTGTAAAGTCTCCATCTTTTTTATGGATGCACAGTATTCCATGGTAAGCATATACTACAGTTTATTAATCCATTCATGTGTTGAACATTTGGGTTGATTCCACATCTTGCGATTGTGAATTAAGCTGCGATGAACATTCTACTATGGAATGTCCTAGAAGAACATTCTAGGTATGTCCTTATGCTAAAATGATTTTTTTTCTTCTGAGTAGAAGGTAATGGGATTATGGGATCAAATGGTAGGTTTACTTTTAGCTTTTTGAGGATTCTCCATACTTCTTTCCATAGAGGCTGTATTAGTTTGCAATCCCACCAGCAGTGTAAAAGTGTTCCCTTCTCTTCACATTCACGCCAGCATCTGCAACTTTGGGAATTTGTGATGTGGGCTGTTCTCTCTGGGGTTAGGTGGTATCTCAGTATGGCTTTGATTTGCATTTCTCTGATGACTAGGGGACAATGAGCATTTTTTCATGTTTGTTGGCCATTCGTCTCTTTTTCAGAAAAGGTTCTGTTCAGGTCTCTTGTCCACTTATAAATGGGATTGTGCTTTTCTTGTTGATTAGTTTGAGTTCTCTGTAGATTTTAGTCATTAGCCCTTTGTCAGATTTGTAGCTTGCAAATATTTTCTCTCATTCTGAAGGTTGTCTATCTGCTTTAGTTGTTGTACCCTTAGTGGTGCAGAAGCTTTTTAGCTTGATCACATCCATTCCTTTATTTTTGGTGTTGCTGCAATTGTCAAAGGGTTCTTCATAAAATCTTTTCCCAGGCCAATATTTTCCCACACTTTCTTCTAGAACTTTTATTGTTTTGTGTCTTGAATTTAAATCTTTCATACAGCAAGTGAATTTTTGTAACTAGTGAGAGGTGTGGATCCAGTTATCATCTCTCTTCTACAAGTGGCTAACCAGTTCTCCCGCCACCATTTATTACATATGGATTCTTTTCCCAATGTATGCTTTTGTTTAGTTTATTGAAGATCAGATGATGATATGTGGCTGGGTTCATCTCTAAGTTCTCTGTTTTATTCCGTAGATCCGTTTATTTTTGTGCCTGTACCCTGCTATTGTGATCACTAGAAACTTGTAGTTCATATAAGATCTTTAAATGGCATAAGAGATTGAACACAGGTGAACCTCGATGAAAAGGGGTTTCTTCATACCTTGAGATATTGATTAATAATTGTATTGGTGATATGGAAAGAAAAAAATTTCTAAAAGTATGTAATTTGGGAATATATGAGGTTTTAAGTTGTCTAAATTATAGATAACCAAAGAGAGAATGATAATGTTTTGTTTTGTTTTTTTGAGAGAGTCTCACTATATCACCCTTGGTAGAGTGCAGTGGCATCACAGCTCACAACAACCTCAAACTCTTGGGCTTAAGCAGTTCTCTTGCCTCCCATGTAGCTGGGAATACAGGTGCCCACCACAGCCCCCTGCTGTTTTTTGGTTGTAGTTGTCATTATTGTTTGGTAGGCCTGGGCTGGGTTTGAACCAGGTATATGTGGCTGGTGCCCTAGCCGCTGAGCTACAGGCGCCGAGCCGAGAGAATGATAATGTTAATGCTAACAACTATTTGTTGAGTAGCTACTATATGTTGGGCTGTGAGGCTTAAAAACTTAAGTAGTTTATATAGAGCAGCAGAGCTATTATACATAGAGCTTTGATTGACATTTCTCAGTTCTTTCTGGTTCTGAAGCCTGTACTCTTTACAAGTACATTATGCTGTCTTTTAAGACATGAGAATTTAAATATATAAATACTAGAGTAACCAGGGGCAGAGAATGTTTGTGTGCGGGTGGATGTGTATCTGGACTTGTAAGTGCAGTGAATTATGGTAAGTACTGTGAAAGAAGTCTGTACAAGGTATGGTAAAGTCACGACGAAGGGCATTACTGCCATCTGGAAGTTGGGGAAGATGGAAATCCAAAGAAGGACATAATTAGAAGAGGTGAGGCTTGCACAGTATCAAATAAGGTGCTTGCCAAGCAGGCAAAGTATAGGGAGTAGAGAGAAAGCGTTATGCGTTTGACATGAAACAAAGTAGTTTGTTGTGTTCAGAAATTTATAACCATTGAGTATGGAGAGTAGTAGGATATTAATGATTTGATAACCAATAATGGCAGAGGGGCTAAGAGTCAGATTATGGCTTTGTGAGGTGGTACACACCTTTAATCCTAGCATTTTGAGAAGATTACTTGAGGTCAAGAGTTGAAGACCAGCCTGAGCAATATAGACCCCATCTCTACAAAAAACAGAATAAAAACAGTTAGCTGTGTATGGTGGCATCTGCCTATCATCCCTACTATTCAGGAGACGGAGGCAGGAAGATCCATTGAGCCCAGAAGTTTGAAGTTTCAGTGAGGTATGGTGATGCCAGTGTACTCGAGTCTGGGCAGCAGCATGATCCTGTCTCAAAAAAGAATAAAAAGAGTTACATTCTGGACAGCCTGACCAAGGAGTTCTAACTTTAATCTTGCACATAACAGGGAATATGAAATATTTCCAAAACATTTTTATTCTAATGAGCTCATGAGTTTGAAGAGTAGCAAGAACTCATATACCTTTTTTTTTTTTAATTTTTTTTTGCAGTTTTATTTTGTTGTTTGTTTTTTTGGCCCGGGCTGGGCTTGAACCAGCACCTTTGGCATATGGGGCTGGCACCCTACTCCTTTTATCCAGATTGACATTTTGCTATATTGTGTTAATAATGCTCGTTCTCTATACCCATATTTGTTTCCTCCTAAATCACTTTTAGTTTGCCCACCATGAATACCTTAGTGTATATTTCTAATAGCAAGGACATTCTGTTACATAATCACAGCACATTATCAAACTAAGGAAGCTTAACATTATTATAATTCAGTTATTTAATATAGTCCATATTTAAATGTTTAATATAATCCATATTTAAATGTTCAATGATAATACTTGTAGCATTTTTTTCTTGGTCCAGAATGCAGTCTAGGATCTATTCTGGGAATATACAGATGGTACCAAAAAATGTATACTTGTTTTAAGAAAGGAAAGTACTGTGTTATATTTGTAATATTCAAGTCATGTTTGACTTCTGCAATTACAAGAAATGTTCAACATGACTTGTATTCATTTTTTATCAGTAGATATTGATTATTATAATTTTAATAAATCTTTTTCCTTTCTTAAAATATATATACATTTTTTGACATCCTATATATATTTCATTTAGTTGTTATGCACTTGAAAGGCTATAAGCATGAAATAGTATGAGGTATATTTTAGAAAAATCACTCTGACCAGAATGTGAGAATTAGCCTGGAAAGATTTGTTAATAAAAGCAGGAACTTTGTAATAATATGAGATGAGAGATGGTAACTTAGTAGCTGCTGAAATAGGCATCAACTATAAAAAAAAGATGAAGTAGAATCCATACAATTTATAGGTGATTTTAAAATTTTGGCATGTATGGGTGAGGAAGGTGGATAACTCAGGAATGACTTGGTTGGGTGTGCTGGCTCATGCCTGTAATCTTAGCACTTTGGGAGGCTGAGGTGAGAAGATGGCTTGAAGCTAGGAGGTTAAAATCAGCCTGGGGAAAATAGAGAAACCCCAACTCTGGAAAGAAAGAATTTAACTGGCACCCTCTATAGTTCTAGCTATTTAGGAGGCTGAGTTGGATTGACTACTTGAACCCAGGGACTAAAGGCTTCTGTGAGCTATGATTGTGTCAGTATATTTCTGGGTGACAGATTAAGACCCTCTCTCTTGGCTCCACGCCTGTGGCTCAACGGGCTAAGGCGCCAGCCACGTACACCTGAGCTGGCGGGTTCGACTCCAGCCTGGGCCCGCCAACCAACAATGACGACTGCAACCAAAAAATGGCTGGGCGTTGTGGCGGGCACCTGTAGTCCCAGCTACTTGGGAGGCAGAGGCAGGAGACTCGCTTGAGCCCAGGAATTGGAGGTTGCTGTGAGCTGTGATGCCAGGTTGACATCTATCCAGAGTGACAGCGTGAGGCTCTGTCTCAAAAAAAAAAAAAAGAAGACATAGTGGGAGTGGGGGAAGGGGAGACAGGAGGGAGAGGGGTGAGGGAAAGGAAGAGCAGAGACAGGGAAGGAGGGAGGGGGTGGGAGTCTTGGTGTGTGACACACCTTTCGGGGGCAAGGCACAATTATAAGATGTACTTTACCTAACAAAAGTAAATAAATAAATACTGCTGCCACAAGTTTTTATGTGTAATTAATTCTCTTGATATATAGCAGTGGAATTGTTATTAACACTAATAATAGTGTCAATTATTGTTATTAACACTAATGATAGTGTTAATTGTTATTAACACTAATAATAGTGTTAATATATTAATAACACAAGTTTTTATGTGTTATTAATTCTCTTGATATATAGCAGTGGAATTGTGGCGGCATATGACAAAATTGCATTCAACTTTCTGAAGAACTGACAGATTATTTTCCAAAGTGGCTATCCAATTTATAGAAATATATGGGTTCAAATCTCTACATATTTTCACCAGCACTTGTTATTATGTGTCTTTTTGATTACAGTTATTCTACTGGTTGTGAAATGGTATCTCATTAAGGTTTTGATTTGCACTCCTTCCACAGATATTGATGTTGAGCATCTTTTCATGTGCTTCTTGGTAATTTATCTTCTCCATTTCTTAGACAAATTATTTGTCCCTATAAATGCCCTTCTTAGAGTCCTCTCATTGGAAATTAATTATCTTAAAACTTTACAAATCTCAGGGCCAACCTAGTTAAAACCAATCATTCCTTTTATCTTCTCATGTCAGATCATTTACATACATTTATAAAGCATTCTACCATTCTGCCATACATAATAACTAAACTTTTCACATGACTATCTCCCCCATTTTACCCCCTTAAGATTTTATTTCTCTCTATTTTTCCATGTCCCATATTGTTCAATGAAGCATACATTCAGTAATTAATAGTACTGAAAAAACTCAATTAGTTAGCTAAATAACTTTTAGTGAGCCTTTACAAAAAAAATTACCAACCACTGTAAAACTCAAACTGCTATGTTCTTTAAAGTTTCCCATTGGGAAAATCACTTTATAAGAACAATAGTTTTAAAATAAATTTTTGTTATACTTACCTGTAATGTTTCCTAACATGTCTTTATTGTGACAGGTAGAGTCTTCTGTTTCTCCATCTTTAAAATTACCTATTTCTCCATAATAAAGAGCAATCGCAAGTTGCATTATACGTACAAACATAGGCAGTTGTTGATCTGTGATAGAAAGTTTTAAGCTCTCTACCAAAGTATGAATCTGTGTTTTAAAAAAACAAAAACATCAAAGACAGCATAGTTAAAGAGAAATCCTTTTAAGTTGAAAAAATTTTAAAGTCCTAAAATAAAATACCCAAGATATTTCTAAGTCAAAATAATATTTAGTCTAAAATCTTAGTAATTAAATTTTGCTATGAAGATCAATAAACTTTAGACAGAAACTATATTAACCCTAATGATATAGAGATGAATAGACTTAATAATAAAAGATATATCCACCTTAGACTCCAGATAAATATTCCAGAAGGAAAATAAGTTATGTAGCCACATAGCCCCTCTACAAAATTAAGAATATGATAGTACACTCCCCCTAAAAATAGAAAGATCTCTGTCAAAAGCAAAAATAATAAAAATTCCACAGTGTTACTTTAATAAAACTTTAATTGTTCTTACTTACTTTACTAACCAAAAAAATACATATATATCCTAAAACCATATGTTTAGTGGGGAAAAGATTAATATTGTAACTATGGAGCACAGACATAACAAAATGTTCATTATAAAATATGGAAAACGTTCAAGTGAACTATACATTCAAAAACATTTTTTGAATAAATTATAAGTAAGAGTTAAACAACATAAAATTCATAACATAAATCAATTATAAGAAAGAAAATTAATTACTAGCAAATAGGATATATAGCATCAAAGCTCTCCACAGAAAAATAGACATCAATGCAATATAAACGCAGCTTCAGAGTAATGGTTTCCTACTATTACATAAACATGGAGTAAAACCAATTAAGCCATAAAGTCAAATTTCTAAAAAGGTTTACCTGGACTAATATACTTGAGTGCCTACGAAACAAGAAAAAGAAGTAATGGTAATCATATTTTAGGGCTCAAAGCACCAAAAAATGTATTTAAAAAGAGAGAACGCTGTATAGGGAACAGTGGTGCTAAATACCATATTTCAAATATGAGCACAAGGGGTTTTTTTGTTTTGTTTTGTTTTGAAACAGTCTCACTCTGCTGCCCAAGCTAGTGTGCCATGGCAACATTTTAGCTCAGAGCAACCTCAGACTCCTGGGTTCAAGCAATCCTCCTGCCTCAGCCTCCTAAGCAGCTTGGACTACAGGTATCCCCCCAAACACCTACCTAATTTTTCTATTTTTGGTAGAGATGGGATTTCACTTTTGCTCAGGTTGGTCTCAAACTCCTGAGCTAAAGCAGTCCTCCCACCCCAGCCTCCCAGATGCTGAGATTACATACATCAGAGGTCCTCAAACTACAGCCCGTGGGCCACATGTGGCCTGCTAAGGACATTTTTCGGCCCAGCCGGGTGTTTCTGTCCCTCTGACTGTCCTGTTTAGCAGCGGACTCATCCCAGGCCCGCAAAATCTGTTAGCGGGAAAAACCATTGGTTGCATTCCCAAACAAAACATGTGTAGATTCACTGGAAAAGTTGCAAAAGGAGTTCCACTTTAGATTTAAAGAGCTTCATCTCCATGAACAGGACATTCAGCTTTTCCATAACCCATTTTCTATTGACATCGAAAATGTGGCTGTCAGTCCCTGAGGTCACCGCCCAGGTGGTCCCTCTGCCAGCTAATCTAGCAGCCACGTTGGGCCAGCTTCTCCGGCAGGCAGGAGCCAGGCGCTGACTGGTACGGGGGCGGCCAAACACACCTGCAGCTCCAGCTCCGCTCTGTGCAGGCGGCAGCTTTCCAGCTTCTCCATGGGGCTTGCCTGCGGTGCCCGGATGCTCTAAGAACATTTCCACTATTGCTCAGAGGACAGACGCAGTGGGATTCAGAATTCCTGGAGAATTGCCTTTGTGAAAAGCTGGAAGTATTTCTTTAAATTCCATCTCTTAGTTTTTGAAAGAAACATCAAGAAACCATGAACAGAGAGGAGAGGAAGAAGGCAGCGGAGACGGTCCTATAGCCCATCTCTCCCAGGTCAGCAGGTGAGAGGGTGGGAGCTCTGGATCTTTCCCCGTGTGAACTATTTGAGTGGATGGGCAACTGGTAAGACACAGAGATCGGGAGGATTGGCGCGTTCGAAATACAGTTCTTAACTGTGGAAACGGGTGCAGATTGTTTCCCCCTACGTGGTGGAGGGGCAGCCGGCCCCTCCCACAGGGAGGACAGCAGGTCCCATCCCACAAGCTCTAATCAGAGAAAATTCCACTGAAGCGTGGAACTCAGAGCTTAACGATCAGAAAGGGATGCTACTGAGAAGCACGGAGTCCCGGGCAGCCCTG